>DWKW01001997.1:0-11642 GCA_018250115.1 Doberes anticus
AATGCCTCTTGTCCGGTATCCTCTGCCTAACCACACCCTTCAAACCGAAACACAGCAGTTCTCACACTGCTGCTTTATGGCAGAAATAGGTGTAGCGGCGGTGCCGCCGCAGGCGAGTCTTTGACATAAGACTCTACTACCATCATGTGATACGGCAATGGGAGCGCGGAGGCGATACTTCTGCTTCGACACAGGAATGAAATGCTGACAGTTGAGCTTGCATTATAGATGTGTATGTATCGCTTTGTAGTGGTAAGCTATGGCCATGAATATCTGGAAGCAGGATAAAGCTGCAATTTATAAATGATTTCATTTTGTATAGACAGGTCGACGGACAACAAAGTGATCCTAGCAGCGTTCGGTTTTAATTACATATACGGAACCCTACAAACAATGGAAGGATCCAACTGCCACGCGATTTAATAAATGAGGTTATACACTAGTACGGCGATGCCATTAAGATTGGGTATTTTTTATTCGGTTATTGAATATTAATATTCGTACATAATAAAATCATTTATTTTTTAAACCGCCAACGGTAGCGAGCAATGAGAGTGGTACACGATGATTACGGTGTTCAGAATGTACGCCCAACAGATAATTATATCCAACAGAACGCGTCAGACTAATTACGAGCGAGGAGAAAATGCATTTGCTCCAGGGTTCTTTCTGACTTTTGGTTAAGAACTAAGAGTTCGCCCCTGCTTTGGTTAGCTAATCTGCCTCGTACTCTGTTATTGAGGTAACTTAGTGTCCTATAATTTTATAAATCCGTAAAAAATCTTCCTTTTTACCTATTTTACCTTCTAGAGTAATTTTAAAGAAGTCTATTAAAATTACACGATGTTATAAAATTTAGCATAACTTAAAGGGCCACCCTTTAAATATGTGACATACGACATAAATTAATTTCCGTATCTACTGTGGAACTAATGATTAATCAAACTGTGGTGCTTGTGCCATTATTGTCAAAGTCTTATGTCGAAGGCTCGCTTATAGGCTAAGGCTACCTTTAACATTGTAGTTTGGCAGAATACATTGGCCAGGAGGCGTTCCGAGTAAGTCCTCAGGAGTAGCAAAATATCCACGTCCAACCTTCGGACTTCAGTCCTATTTGAGGTTCAATGTGGATATCCATGAGCCGCAGTGACTACCTAACATCAGGTGGCCTGCATGCTCGTTTGCTATTCTGTTAATACATATATATATTTTCATTTCAAACGAAGCACCCTAATATTTAAATACATATATTTTTTTTATTTACTAAACCTAAGCAACCAGGCAGACGGGCCACCGATAGTAAGTGATCACCGTCGCCAATAGACACGATCAACACCAGAAGAGTCGCCAATGCGTTACTGGTTTTTAAGGCTCTTTTAGCGCCTTATTTGAAGAACCCCATGCCATAACGCTCCGGAAATGCTTCAGGCCAATGTCTAATTATCTTACATAAAATTTTCTACAAAAAATATCTTATTACATATTATGCCTAATAATATTAATTAATTTTATGATTAATTGCCTAAAGAAATATACAAACAAATTGTCAGTTTACATTCATAAGTAACGGTACAGAGTATTCATTTTGACTTTTCCGGAGCCGAACGCATTTAATATGTTCATTTAGTTTTTAAGATATGTAATTTCATACTTTTAAGATCTCATTTGCGACTCAGGAAGTTTCGGTTGCTACATTTTAAATTCAATTCCAGTTAACTGTACATCAACGTATTTTAACTATCTACCGGTTCGTTAAATTTTAAAATTGTTTTTAATAGTCGTTCAGATTTATTCCAATTTTAAGCTTACTATTAATTCAATTGAATTAAATACCTTTTGTTATCTAATCGTTCCTTAACGACAGTTATGCAATTTTTTTTGCGTCATCAGTTTCAAACGCTTATTATTCGACTGCGCTACGATTCTCTTTCGGCTGCTGTTCCTCTCAAACATCCTTAAATGTGATTAACCACCACGTTGGCCATGTGCGGATGAGAACATTATCATAGGGCATGTAGGCACTTAGTTTCCAGGCCGCGTTTTCTTCGTGCTTTATTATACACGCACTGATTATTAATTTGCTAATGTAACGGTAAAGGAAAACATCGTGAGAAAACCTGCATGCATTCTAAAAGTTCTCCAAAATGTTGGGAACATTTTGGAGAACTTCGTAAAAATACAGATGTGTGCTGTTTTTGTGACATATTCTTCGTTTTCCGCGTAAATTTCTGGAGTAAATTGCGATGCGAGTGATTTTTTCTTCATATTCTTGTTAAATGGTGTTCTCAATGCAGCCGTGTTGATGTCTGTAATTTAAACAGCCATTATATTTTATTGGATACCCGTAATAGATCCGAAGGTGGTCATTACGAGGCGTTTTAAAAATCTGACATTTCTGTTGTTTTCAGCGTATTGGCGTCTACTCGGTCCCACGAATGATTATAGAGTTATTGGAATACAAGTAGCCAAGGATCGTTCAATAAATTACGGTGCAATAAAAGGTATTCTTATGTGTAAATAGCAGATTGTCATGATTAGACTTTTTCGATATCTAAGAAGACAGGTGATGGTGGTAGAGTCATATGTCTATTTGAACTCCGGCCCAGTGGAGCGGGTGGTCGGTATTCTTAACCACTAGGCTTTAACTCACATTTACTTGTAAGATTTTAAAAATAAAACAATGCAATAGGGCCATACAGGCCATCCGATGCCAAATGATTACTACAGCTCATGGACATCCACATCCAACCTCAAATAGGCGCTAATTCCTATGCGAGTTGCTACTCCTGAGGACTAAGTTGGAAATGCTTCCTGTCCAGCGTCTTCTGCCTAACCATACCTTTCAAACCGAAACACAGCAGTTCTCACATTGCAGCTTCACGGCAGAAATAGGTAGCAGTGGTCCAGCCGCAGGCAAGACTCTACTACCATCAAAGTTTCTCCTATATTTCACGAACGACTTGTCAATGTAAGCTAGAATTAAATGGTTATAACGTGTTATCATTAAGAGGAACACCTGGGGACAGTAATAACTAGTTGTACCGATATTATTGTCTTAATTTCCACCCAGCTAGGTACAAACCTACTATGTAAGATTCTTCTAGAATAACTAGTTGCTTTCACTATGTTTTAGGGATCAATTTAATGTGATTAAGGAAAAGAAAATTATCATAGCTTGTATCAGGTCGTTAGCAAACATTGAGGACAAAAATAGTTTAGGGAAAATGAAGGAAAATATTTCGTATGATTTCTTAATTTCCCCGGTATAAAAGTAGTAGGTATAAGTTAATCCAGGACATGGTAATCTGTGTGCCAAATTTAATTTAAATCTATTTAGCTGTTTAGCGTTATGGAGTAATAAAGTACAGAAACTCACTATCCCGCGAGTAGTATCACCGTGATAAAAAAAAAACTTGTGTTCCTCCAGGATATGGTCTGTCTGCGAGAAAATGTTCAACCGATTCAGTTTAACGGTTATCTACTTAATTGAGTAACTTTCGAAGATGTTCATAAACTTTCAGATTAGTAATAACTTTTTAATAACTTTTTTTATACAAACGGAATAGCAAACGAGCATTCAGGTCACCTTATGTTAAGTGGTCACTGCAGCCCATGGACAGCCACATTAAACCTCAACTACGAGAGAAGTGCTATCTGAGGTCGTATGTGAATGCGTTGCTATTCCTGAGGACTAAGTTGGAATGCCTCCTGTCCAATGTCTTCTGTCTAACTACACCCTTCAAACCGAAACACAGCAGTTCTCACATTGCTGCTTCACCGCAGAAATAGGCGAAGCGGTGGTGCCGCCGCAGTCGAACCTTCGACATAAGGCTACCACCGTTGAGAGAGATTGAGATTGAGGCAAAATTGAGATGTATCTACAGATACCTACTTTATTGATCTCTTACCTACCCTTTACTCTCACCTCGTGGATGCCTTTACATGCAAAGTAGGTCTACCTATCTCAATTCCAAGATTATCAGACAAAAACTATTATAAATAGTATTTATATGCCAGGAAGATACGTAACTTGTTAAATATTTATGTAAATCTTTTCATGTAACACTGATGAATCTATACTACCTTTTTTCAGCAAAAATGTTGTTGTGAAAAGTACCTTAAAAATAATTCCAATTTCTTCAAAATTTTTAATTATCTACTTGCGCAAGTGTTTTCGGAAATCTGAAATTTCTAAAAACACAACTGCATATAATATTTCGTTATCGTTATATCGTTTATAATCATATTATAAAAATTGTAATCTGCGTAATCACAGTGTTTACTACAGCGTTCCACGTGCGTCCATTAATATCTCATGGCGTGAGATATACGCGTAGGTAAGCAATATTTATTCACATTCATTAAATATAAATATGTTAATACAAGCGCAACTCAAATAACCGTGAGGCGGGAAAAGGTCACGCAACGATCTTTACGAGTAGGCTTCATTTAAGCGTACCAATTAAGGGTGACTTAATAAATTCAAATAAAAACAAAACACGTCACATTTAGTCCTTCAAAAGAATCGCAAAAAAAGCTGTCGTCTGATAACCGAGCCGCACCAAAAAAGTAAGCAGTATCATTAAGCACACAAAATATGTTTTCCATTTACACAGACGCTTCGAGGCGGTTATAATTTTGTATACGCTGAGTGTTTACTCAGTAAGAAGTGCTTCGGATCGGTAACACCTGCCGCGTTTTCCCACGGCCGACTTCGGGTATCTTCGGCTGGGCTCGGCGACGATCGGGTGCGCGCAGTCTACTTGCATACAAATTACGTACAAAGTGATAGGTAGAGGTTGTATTGTATTGGTGCGTGCTTATCTCGTCCGTCACGCGTCGGCAGCGATGTGGCACGACCCTAATGCGTTTTGATGTACGTGCCTTCGCGTATCTATTCCATTGTCGATATTATGCCTAATCATATTGAATATAGGGATATTGTTCTTCCTTGTAAATTTTATTTTTAACTGTATCTAATATTATTTTGACGATCTGATCTTTTGACGATACATGCGAAAAGTTTTTCAGAAGTTCAATTCTCAGCGTATCAGAAAACTAAATGTTTCTGTGTCGATTATTGTGTTTATGCCAGGTTTTTTCTGCATGTGTCCATGATTTCCACACCACATGGAGATCTTAGGGTGGAACTGTGAATTTGAAGCGTTTTTTTAGTAGTTATTCATCTGTACTATTTTAATTTTGAAAATAGAATTTAGAACTAAGTTGGAATGCCCCCATTCCAATGTCATCGGTAACCCATTATTGTTTTACAACTAGGCACGGGCTTCACTCAGAATTGAGAAGGTTTTGCCAATAGTCCATCGTACTGGCCATGTGCGGATTGGCGAACTTCACATGCTTTGGAGAACATTAAGAACTCCCAGTCATGCAGGTTTCCTCGCGACGTTTAATTTCTAATACTCACATAATTATTACTCTCTATTTAAAAAAATGCGAGTTTCAAAGAATTAAAAAAAAATGAATAGCCTATTGGTTAAGAATCCTCCCGCTCCTGTGGGCCGGGGTTCAAATCCCGGCACGCACCTCTAAATTTTGAAATTTTTGTTTATAATTAGGTATATAAATTTATGTGCGTATCAGAAATTAATTATCACTCGCTTTAACAATGAAGGAAAGCTGCATGCTTGAGAGTTCTCCAAAATGATCTCAAAGGCATGTGCAGTCCGGTGGTGGACTATGGCCTAGCCTAGACCCTCTCATCTCTGAGAGTCCACCCGTGTCCAGCGGTGGGATAATAATGGGTTGCTGATGATGACGAGTTCAAAAAATTTAAACGATTCGAATCCCAATCCGCCTGAGCTTCCCGCCCGAGATTCTCAACCACTAACCCATAACTAACTCAAATACACAAACAACAACATAAATAAAGCGCCTACTGACCCGGTGATATCATTACCTTATTTAAACGAAACCTCAATTATCATACGAATGCACGCTTCAGAGTTGTCATTGCAACGGTATCGAATAAAAACCGCATATACTGATTATAGACTACGCTCCGTTATACCGAGCAAAAAGAATCGGTCACACGTTTACGCACTCGACGACAAATAGTAAAAATAGTAAGGGCATATACATAGTGTATAATTGCCTTGAAGGACTGGACGGGTAAGTTTATATTGGTCGTACGATGCAAAGCGAATAAATTGATATAGTGAATTTTACCGTTGCATTAAGATACCTACCGGTGGAGACAGAGCTCGGACGTTGGACATACTGACAAATCATTGACTTTAAAAGCGTGTTCATGTACGTCCATGTCGTATTAATTGCGTTATTAACTAGATGTGATGATATCTTTAGATAGGTTTTGTTGTTTGCTAGGGAATGGGTTTTCTCGATGCTTCGAATGTTCTATTAATATTGTACCTGTGGTATACGAATATTGATCATATTTACTAAAATATCCCCCAATCCGCACTCGGCCAGCGTGGTGGCCTAAACCGTCATCTCTGAGAGAAGACTCGTGCCCAACAGTGGGACAATAATGGGTTGATGCTTGCTTGCTCACTAAAATGCTGAAATAGTGATATAGGTAAATTTCAGGTGGTCTAGTTTCTTAACCTATCATACGCTTTATACTCATATAAAGACTGACTCATAAAAAAACATCATCACGGGCTGGGCACGGGTCTGTTCTCAGAGAGAGAACTTCTAACTTCATATGCTTTTGAGAACATTTTGGAGAACTCTGATGCCTGAAGATTTTCTCGTGACAGACTGAATATTAAATTACAAAAATTAGGTATTCACCTGTAGGTTTGCGTTGACTTTAAACTTAAATAAATGGCCTATAAATTACAAATTAAAGTTCGGTAATAAGGAAGACACTAAATAAAAATTTAATTAAGTAAAATTAAAATTCATTATCATACTCTTGGCCCTACACTAGGGAATCATGCGCCCTAGTGTCGTGTGGGACACACTGAAACAATAACACAAACACGCTTATCGGGAAAGGAATTGTTAATTGATAATCGAAATACGAGTATATACCCCGCTGGGAATCGAACCGGATAAATGAAAAGGCAACATTAAAGAAAAATGTGTAGATATCTATCACACGAGCAATAACGAGTCGTATTACGGTCTGTGTGCAAATAAAAATAATTAATTGCATTAAAGTCCTTAATTAATTTTTATCGAACGAAACACTTTTTGTTCATATAGATGTCGTCGGTAAATAACGTTACGTGTACAACGGTTGAGGTTCGCTTTATAATCTTTTTGTAATTTACCTCAACAAGTGTTAATTAAAAATCAATATGACCGCAAAAACTATAGTGTCGGTACAGTCACGACTAAAAGATTTACGCACGTTCAACTCCAATCTCAGTTTTGTTAGCGATGGACCACGATCTAGAACCTCTCATCTCCGAGAGCGGCCCAGCAATAGGACAGTAATAGGTCGATGTAGATTTGTAGAAGTGTGTTAAATAATGAATTGATATATATATATAGATAGTTGTATATCCGATTTAAACGTGCGTTTTTGCTACATATGCGGATACTATGGAACGATCTCCCTCCCGAGCGATTTTCAGAGCGTTATGGCATGGGGTTCTTAAAAAAAGGCGCTAAAGGAGCTCTCCTTCCACACCAGCCTTGGCAGTTCTTCTGGCGTTGCTCGTATCTATTGCCAACGGTAACCACTTACCATCAGGTGGCCTGTCTGCCTGTTTGCTTAGTGCTTAGTTTTATTAACTTAACTTTAATAAAAACAAAAATATACATATTTGTTTATGTATATTTTATTCGTAAGGTAGGTAGGTACATAGTACATTGTAATCATATTACAATCTAGTCTACAGAGACTAATGAGGACTATAAATATATTGTAGCTAATAAAGGACGCACCATTAACGTTAGGTACGTTTAGTCTCTGTTAAGGCGAAAACGAATTTTTGTCGTGTACTACACGTTCCAAAGGAACAATAGTCGCTTTTCACTATCACTTAGTTCTCACAGAACTTCACTGGACTAATTCAAAAGGTTTAGTCCTTTTCAGACCTCTAATGTGACCTGTAATATCAGGAGGCAGAATAGCCTCGGTATTTACCTACATGATCGTGACCTGAGTGCACATTTTTGACGATGTAATTAACGAACTCCATTCGCAGGTCCCGACGGAGATCACTATTTTTCGTATACGATATCAGTTAATATGTGTCTGAATAACCACGTACATGACCAGGTACATGGGAAGGTCCAAATGTAAGAAAAATAAAATAACAAAGAAATGAGCCACGCCCGGTGCCAGTCGGAAAGTTTTCACAAAAGAAAATAATTATGTATTTTTTGCATTTAATGAAAGTCGAATGAACCTTCAATGAAGATAATAAAGAGATTTGGGGAATTTAAACAAGATATTGTTTTTTATCTATAAGTATATCAATATTTGGGTAGGTACCTATAAAATTGACGGGGGAACCTACCAGTCAATTATTTTATTTAAATTCCCCTTTTTTAAAAAAAAAGTACGATCGTCCTGTACTGTACTTAAATTTCATTATTTATAATAAAACAGCTCAATAGTACTGAAGCGTTATTTTTCATTGGAGGTGTATTTATAGCAACAAACTAATTTTCTTTATATGTATTTCATGGTATCGCCCTCAAGATCAAATTTTTTTTGGATCTTGAGATAAGCTTCGCACCTATCCTGAAGTTATTCATCAAAATTGTGCTATATATGTTCTTATCATCATCATCAACCGGTTATTGTTCCACTGCTGGGCAAGTAGACCACAGGAGTCCTTTCAGAAATGACCGTCTCATTGGCACGTGTATTCTTTCAGCAATGAGAAGGTTTAGACCAAAATCCAGCACGTGCCAAGTGCGGATAGGCGGATTTCACATGCCTTTGAAAATATTTTGAAGAACTCTCAGACATGCAGGTTTCCACGACCTTTCTATCACCATATTACCAGAGATAATTTATTTATTCATAAGGTTTACCAGCAGTTGTAACAAGTTTTTAGGTTTACTTAACTCTAAGAAATTTATTTACGCTACATGAAAAACCAATGGTAACCAAAGGTAAACACAGCTTACACCGATAATTTAACTATTTTGTAGGTAAGTTTATTTTGTAGTAAGTACGCAAGAAACTTACTGTATACGATAACTATTATTTAACAATCACACAATATAATAACAATAATTCATTTATAATTCGAGAAACAACGAAAATTAATTTTACTATAGGTTATAATTACCCATATACTTATTAAGGATATGAAATATGCATATCTTCTAAAAATCAACCAAACCCCCGACGGATCGATATGCCGTCGTTCTTAACCACTACGCCTACTCGTTACGTCCAACTAATAACGCCCATAACATCCATAGCTCGAAAAATGAGATATTTTATTTTTTGCAAAAACAATATCTTTTTATACACGAGTGTACGATCACCGTTTCCCGCTATCGGTCGCACCTGCTCAGTTCTCCCACGGTGTGACTCGACTCGACGTGTGCACTTTTTTGCATTTTTGCCCCCTGTTTTGCATTTAAACCGACCACTTTCCATCCAATTTCGTAATTTTCGGACGAGCGCACCTCGTTCCTCATTTTTGGACGCTCTTGACATTTTTCGAGTGTGGGTAATGACAACGGAGAGGTGGTCCGTGAATGTTATCGATATACCTATCCGTAAATGATTCGTGAGTGATTTTTATTGTAGGTTATGGACTAGTTGTTTGTGTTTGTCGTCCTGCTAGCACCTCTATATTTTTGCTGTTATGTCACCATCGTTATCAAACCATTCTTGTCCCACTGCTGGGCCCGGGTCTTCTCTCAGATATTTAGGCCATGGTCCGCCACGCTGGCCAAGTGTGGATTGGCGGACTTCACATGCCTTTGAAAACGATGTCTAGACGGTCGTAGACTTTGATGGTGGTAGAGTTTTATGTCGAAGGTTCGCCCGCGGCGGTACCACCGCTGCACCTATTTCTGCCGTAAAGCAGCAGTATGAGAATTGCTGTGATTCGGTTTGAAGGGTGTGGTTAGGCAGAAGATACAGGACAAGAGGCATTCCATCTTAGACCTCATGAGTAGCAACGCATCCACATACGAACGCAGATAGGACTTTCTTCCTAGTTGAGGTTTGATGTGGATGTTCATGGGCTGCAGTGACCACCTAACATAAGGCGGCCTGCATGCTAAGTGGTCACGGCAGCCTATGGACATCCACATCAAACCTCAACTAGGACGGACGTTCTATCCGAGGTTTAACATGGATGCATTGCTACTCCGGAGGACTAAGTTGAAATGCCTCGTGTTCGGTCTTTTCTGCCTAACTACACCCTTCTAACAAGAACACAGCAGTTCTCATACTACTGCTTTACGGCAGAAACAGGTACTGCAGTGGTGCCGCCGTAGGCGAGCTTTCGAGATAAGACTCTGGCACCATCAAAGACTTTCAGACATTCATTCAAGTTGTGGTTACCGTTCCAAGTTCTGACATAAAGTCGCTCAGTTGTCGTCATACTTAGGGACATACAAAAAAGTATAGAAATGTAGCTAATCTATCTTATGCCTAACTTTTTAGGTAATTATTAGGTACTTATTACTTAACATAAATATTTTTTTTAGCTTAAAAGTATTGCGACCCTTAAAACTTTTTGCATTTTCGTAAGTAGGTAAGATTTATAAATTTTGATAGAAAAAAAAAATCTTGACACATAAAAGGGCAAAAATACATTGGAGGGCAAAAAATCACTAGGTAGGTACAGGTGTCTCATTGTTATTGTTCAAATATGCATTCGGAATAAATGTGGGTTCTGCATTGTGTAGAAAAGGGGCATTAGGGCAAGGCCCAATTTCGGATTTGGCCACATAATTTTTTTATTTTTGGGTCAAATGCGTGTAAAAAATTAAATTGTTCTTCATGCTGATAAAAGACGCGATTTATCAAGATAAGTTGGTTTATCATAATAGATGCTTGAAATACTGAGGAGCATTTTTTTGGTACAACAGTTGAATCTTTTGCTTTGATTAGAACATTATTGTCATATTCATAAATAGGTAGGTACTTACTTACTTTTTTTTAGTTTTTATTTAGGTAGTCTTTAATTTAAGCTGAGCAAACGAAAACTTTTTTGCAATTTATAACGTAGGTAGGTATATGATAAACAAATATTTTCAATTTTAACCAAAATAGGTACCCGTACCAACTAACGATACTAATAAAAGGCCGTGTTCATTTGAACATTGCATTAACTCTAAACAAATCCAAAAGGGACCTGAGTCGTAAATCGCGATCATTAATGATTTTCCCTAACGATTCGTTCGGAAAAGCTCTGCACGCCTAGCGCAGCCTCGCGCCGTGATTGGTGCGCGGATGGCCAATAGAAACGCGCCAATGCCCGTGTAGCGCACACGCCTACCTAACTTCTATTTTCAAATTTGAATCGAACGCGTTCTAAATTCGTCTTTTGTCTTGTACACTACAAACTATGGTTATTCATGTGAAACTATTGCTACGCAGTTTACTTTTCACTTATTTGTGTCTTTGAGTTCTAAATCGAATACGTGATTTTTCATGATTTTATTTGTATTGTTTTTGTTTTCTTATGTTTCTTTGTCATATATGGTGTTGAGCGGTGGGAGTG
>DWKW01001998.1:0-11642 GCA_018250115.1 Doberes anticus
ATGGAATTAGAATGTGCAATAAACCTAATGCTATTTATGGCATGGTATCACCACTATGCCAGGATTATTAAAGTAATTTTTGCAACTTGAAATAGTGGCACATGTGTATTTTGCAGCTTAAAGTATTTAAGTAAGCACGTTTATAATTTGTGAATTCCAGGGCATGAACAAAGTTTTGATAAGTTTTTTGTTCTTTGTTTGTTTGGTTCTTTCTATGGCAGTATTTAAGTCTCAGTATATGATTTAACACGTAAATCTCAATTAAACGTATTAAGTAAGTTTTGGGTGATTGGCGAAACTAAAAATAAATATTTTTTATTAATTGGTGTGAAGCGTTATTGAAAAAATCTTCAACGAATATCAACAAAATAGTCTCGAATTATGATATTGATGCATCTCTGTCAATAATTATTTGTTAATATTTATGTGTGTAAGAGTCATGTAAATTTGGTAAACAAATATCTTCGCAGTTCTGCAAAGGAACGCCTCATTAGAAAACAGCTCATCAGTCACAATTATGCCCGCGCCCACACACGTACGTGTACCGTGGATGTCTTTCGGTTTGAAGTGTGTGATAAGGCGCAATAAACTGGACAGGGGGCATTTCTGACTTAGTTCTCAGTAGTAACAGTGAATCCACGTACGTCAGATAATACTTCGTTCCCATTTGAGGTTGGATGTGCGTGTTGATCTTGGGCTTCAATGACCACTCAACCCACGCAACAACTGCATACTCTTTTGCTAATCCATTAATGTATATAAAAAACGAAGAACTCGATTTTTTTAAACTTATTTTACTGTTTCCAACCGACGAGTTATCTAGAGTCTGGAGATATTTTTTGTCATTACGTAATGACGTCGCATTTCTCGACTGTGACAAGGAATAAAAGGCTAAAGCAAAAAATGTAATCTTCGCGCTCTAGCGTCGCTACGTAAATTTACCCTGAACAGAACTATTAAAAATTATGTTCTTCGTCGCAAATAAGTAGCCAATATAAAACTAGAAAACTTCTCCGCGTCTCACATGCATATTTTTAGAGGGAACATAAGGTATGATAACTAATTGAAATTTTCGCACAAAATAATATTCGAAACCAGTGAGTTTCAAAGTAATCCAAACAAGGAAAGATTTGTCTGTGTTTAATCGTCAGAAAAGGCCTTCTGTTTTTATTTTTTCCAACAGAGATTTCAAATCTGCCTTTGACGAGGTTGCAAGGTTGGTTAAAGCGTTCTCAACCGTTGTTGTATACATCCATTTCTTTAAGTGTTGACTTGAGACTTATATTCCAAGATTCAGAGGGCTTGGTCTGACACAAGACTTCATTATGAAGAGAGGTCAAATTCTAGCCTTACCATGACCCGTATATATATGAGAATAAAACTTTTGGCACTGAGAGCGCTTAAAAGAAAAATCTACGGACAAGTACATGACCTGTGTTGTTGTTTTTGAAAAATATTGTTAACAGGCGCATCCAAAATTCCTGCCCTCTTAGCACTGTTTACATAACCAATTTAAATGTAATAACTATATGACTAGCAACTTGTCCAACACAGTAATCTAAGATTAAGGAAAAAGTGTTATTCTATGATGTGAAACAGTGCTATATTCATAGTACGTTGGTTCAACGAATTAATTAAAAAGCCACGTGCCTATAATTCACCCACATTTTCTTCACTAGTTAATTTATAATTTATGCATCAAGCTGAGTATTTTGTACCGTTACGGGATACTCTGAGTAAACCACAGCGGGCCAACGTTACTTAATTGGATGTAGAATATAGATTGCAATTTATTATAGATCCGTCAAACTCGTGCTAATCTTTGCCAGTAACTAATTTATATGTTTATTACGATATATTTGTGACCCTAAATAGATTTCTTGGAAACGTTTAAGGTAAATTATTAGGTTAATTATATATTTATGTATAGTCCCGGTCCGGCTCACTTACGAATTGTTGTAAACGTAGGTGTACATTTGCATGACATCGTCATGCAAATAATGACGTCCTGGCATTAACAAAGAAGCCTCAGCTTTAGTAGCTTATTATGTTAGCAGATGACGACTCTGTGTTCTAGACTCTGCTAAAAAAAGCTTTTATTACAATAAAAGAGCGTACTTACCTACTTTGTGCCATTGTTGGCAATATTTGTATAATTCATGATTTTATTAATTTATTTTGTAAATGTGTCGGTTATGAGAGCACATTTAACGTTAAACGATATAAATGATAGGTCACGATTAATAGAACATAGAGAGCAAATCGACGCATATATTTTTTTTTAAACAATCGAATTCAAAATTCAGTCGCAGTGAAATACCTACTACTTATACTTAAAACAAAATATTATCATCGTTAAACATAATCTAATAGCTAGTTTTACGTTATTGCTAATGCTATGTTATTAGCACCTGCTCAGATATAAACGGGTTAGATAGAAAGAAAAAACTAACTCATTATTTATATAGTTATAGTGAGCTGTCGGACAGTTAAAGGTCGGATTCCAGAAAGCGACAATCATAGGACAGGTGTATGAGTGCAGGAATAGGACGATTTGCCGTGTATGTCGAGTGGTCGAGCCACCGTGGGAACGCCGCACCTGCCGTGTCAAATAAACGCTATCGCAATGAGAACGGCTCGGGTAACGTCATTCTTTCATATCATACGTGTGTGCACAATACCGTTGAAGAATCTCTGTGCTTTTGATTCTATATTTTCTCACAGTGAACTTAATATCATGTATACGACGCCAATATATACTATATATATATACTCGCACTAGACATCGTTGTTTACCAACCTGCATTTGGCCATCATGGTTGAGTATGACTTAATGGAACATATTGGTAGGTAGCAGTCTTATAGCATCCACCATAGCATCTATTTATCCCGTAAATATTTCGAGTTACTGGATTCCAATCGGTTTGAAGCAACGCGTGCCACCTAGGTCTTCGGTTCTATGACAACTTACGCCTTATCACTTATGCCACCTTATCCCTTATGGCCTTATCACTTGGCCTGCCAACATGCTCGTTTGATACTTAGTTTGTATTAAAAAAAAGACACTCAGTAAATGGACTATTATAAGTTGATAATGATGTCAATAGAATCAGTGTGGTTTTAAAACGCATTTAAGGAATTCTCACCTTTCTTTGGGTCCATGTTGAATTTCTTCCTGCCTATGCTCATCTGTTTGGCTTTGCTGTTCTGCTTGCATTCTTCTTGGCCGTCGAGGGCCTCCAGCTCGGCCACCACCTCACCGAGCTCATCTTTCAGTTGCTGCAAAGAAGGAAACGAACTTTAAGTAAATTTAAAGAAACGAAGTTCAAAAAAAAGTTTGAGTTCAGGATTTCTATAAGATCTTTAATTTATTTGCAAACGCTGAATACGTTTATAACTATGTTGCATGTGATGTTTAACTTTAAGTGGTAGTTCATTTATTGTATATTTCAATTACCAGATTTAATATAGACGTAATTAAATGTAACAACCGTTGGTAAACTTAATAGAATAAAATGAAAATAAAATTCAAAATATAATTCTATACTACTTAATTACATTTCTGTGTTACAAAAGGAGACGACTTTGTCTATAAATAAAACTAGAGTGGTCACTATTTGCTATACGACAGAAAATTTGGGATGTATATACATAAATGAGAAAAAAAAGCTATTGGCCTCAGAAGTTCTTTGAAAGGACAGTGTTATCCTGTTTTCGCATCTCACCGAAACTGCAGGTCGGATGGTTTGCTAGAAATAGGACAAAAGGTAAAATAAGATTATATAGGAATCCTATTTTGGTCCAAGTCTCCGCGGACAAAATCGAGGGCATAAGCTAGTATTATAATGAAAATTAACAATACAAGGTCTTCTTTATATTCTTCTTGACAAAGATATGCTATGTACTGAAGACTTTCCTAGAAGCTGGAAAATCATCGAAAGTATACAACCACATATACGATAAATATACAACTAACCACGAAACTAAATCGAGCAGTCTATTCACAAGACGTGAACAGACTTTCCGTACGGTATTTCTACACGAGCAAGCATTCCTCTTATTGGTACCGACCACGAAGGCGACAAGGTAAACCACAAAAGCACGCTGATCTACGTCTACGCTAGGAATGTCGATTCATATTTAGAACGTCGTGCGTCTGATCTGTTGATACCTTCGATAGCTTGCACTTCACTTGGCTTTCAAACTCGAAAGAAGATCTTACGTGCCCCTTGAACTACATGAACTAAGGCTTCACTTAGAAAGCAATAAACAAAGGATCGGTTTACATACACCAGAATTCATATTTTAGAGATAACATTTGTTATTATTATCTGTGAACAACAAGGAACATATCTATTTCACATATTTTTTTTAAATTGTAACTAGGCCGTATGCGGACCATTTCGAGGTTTCTTTACACATTGATATTACGAAACCAATTTTACGTTAGGTTACTATTTTAAGAAAATCTACCTATTGGTGAAACTATTGCCTACCCCAATGGGAGACAGGCGTGAGTTAATGTACGTATGTATTAAAGTTCATTGATCGAAATAACAAATTACCTGTAGAAGCGTTGTTTGAAAAATTACTCATATGTGTAGAATAGGTAACAATTACCATATTTTACTTACTCTTGTTAACTTGAAATGTACAGTTATTCAGATACGGTATTCAGTATTTGGTAAGTGAGTGATAGCCTGGTGGTAAAGAATCGTGTCGGGCCGGTGTTCAAATCTCGATTCACACAGCAAATTTTGAATTTATTATTTTAATTTTTATCACTCTCTTTAATGGTGACGGAAAACATCGTGACCAAACCTGCTTGAATGAGAGTTATTCATAATGTTTTCAAAAGCATATGAAGTTCGCCAATCCGCACTTGACCAAAGTGATGGATTATGACCTAAACCTTCTCAACTCTGAGCGGAGACCCGTGCCCAGTAGTAGGACAGTAAAGGGTTGATGATTATGATTCGCTTACGTTATATACATAAGTTGGACTTGACTCATCTCTTTTACTAAACGAAAACTATTTTAATTTTTTTTAAACAATCATTCTAATGTGCAAACGGCATATTTTCACCCTGTTTAAACTGCTTGTCCACCAACCCACACTTGTCCAGCGTGGTGGACTATAGCCTAACATCTCATCGAGAGAAGACCCGAGCCCAGCAGTGGGACGATAATGGGTTCATGATGAAACCACTGAAATGATTTAAATGAAATTTGACATACGTAACATAATGCCCTGAAATAACATGCAGGAAATTTTTTATCCCGAGAAAACAAAGCATCCCTATAAAACATACATAGAACAACAACAGAAGGGTTTTGATGTTCTATACAGAGTCTAAAGAAAATTAAGTTAGCACATATTTTACATAAATAATTTTAAACAAACTGAACAATTCATCCAAAACGTCCGTACGGAGCCATTCAATATGAATTTCTTACATCATCGTCAATTCATTATTAATTTCTTACTATAATACCAAATAAACGTTCGCGATGAGCACCGACTTTCCGTGAATCATTTCATCATCGTTGCATAGCTTTATTAAACCTGCGTGCCATTCAGATAAGTCAAACAGCAACCTTCACAGAATTATGTAGTTATAAGTATCCGTTACAATATTCTTACGAAACTTCCCGAAGCTTTTATCCTAACTAATTTGATGCATTAAAGTCTACAATAGTCTCTCTAATCGCTCAATGAAACATAACAATGTATTCAAACGGAAGTATGGTTATAAAAAAAATGTAAAATACATGCAAAATACTTTTCGAAATACATCACTTGTGTACTGATATATCCAGGTATGAACTTTACGTTATGATACAATACAGACAATAAATGAAACTAAATTGGGGCGTGCGATTGTTCAGCCAAACGTCTACAGACACAATGCCTGTGAATTCACCAGAATTGGTGAGACTAGGCTCAGAAATACGTAACGAACAATGCGCCTACGAGCGAATATTCCATTCTTTCCGAAGTCATCTTTAGACAGTATTTGTTTTGATGACACCGAATGAAATATTAAGATTGATGTGACCTCATAAAGGTATAACTTCTTTCGGACATAAGCATTAATATATCTCAGTAATTTTTTATTAGTAAGCTATAGATAGTTACTGAGATAAAAATCCAAAAATACACCCCTTATTCTGAAATTGTATGCGTTTAGAAATTTGTTGTTGTGGTTGTTTCTTGCTTCAACGGTGAAGGATAACGTAGTAAAGTAACCTGCACGCCTAAGATTTTTCATTACGAGCTCAAAGACATTGAAGTTTGATAATCTGCCCTTGACCAGCATGGTGGGCTATGACGTAAACCATCTCATCTCACCTATTCCCTGTAGTGGAACAATAATCGATTGATTATGATGACGAATTTTATCAGCGAATGCGCTGAAAAGAATGGAAACAATAATTTGCATAGCATACAGCGTCAACTTAACCGAAATGTGTAACATGCCCCGGGGCGAGGGTGACATAGAAAGTAAACGGCAAACATGTCTGTCATAAGGTTAGTCAAGGCTTAATGAAATCATGACTCGATTGCGTAGATACAGTGATACCTAATGTAAAATGGATATATTTATTTCAATGTCACAACCTTACGCCATCCGTACGTGCATTTGCTTAAAAAACAGTCATATTTAGAAAAAAATACGTACGTAGTAAAACGTAAGTAAAATCTTAAGTCGAAGAAGATTTAAAATCTTTCAGTTCAAAATATTACAAAGTAACTTTACATCTAGTGAAGTTTTTCTCATCGCAAAGGTCTCAATGCAAACTTTTCCAATTTTTTTTCTATTTACATCTGCATCTCGTCTAATACAGAAATAGATATCAGATTACGAATCTTTCGTTGGTGTCGACTGAGATAAAAGATTTCATTGTTGTTTAATCTATATCATCAGTAGCAAAGATACGGAGGCGAGGTGGCGGGCAAAAGACAGTAAACGTAATAAATCATATCTCAATCTCAAGCGTCCACAATACAGAGCCGCTCGCTGCCGCCACGCTCTGCCAACGACGAGCTAACATAATTTGCGGTCGGCAACCTATTCCCCCTAGGGAATACCGGTCTTCCTTGTCTAGACTATAAAATAATAACAAAGAAAGCCACCCACTTCATTGTCTTAAAAAAATCAATTTTAATATCCTGACCGTTAAAATACGAAATTTTAACGAACGCACCCTATTCATTCATCAAGCTCATATTCATCCATGTGAACATTTTAATTAAAGGATTCATGGTTGTGGTTTTAGGCATAAAACCATACAGAGGGATCAACGCGAGCATTCAGTGTGCGTTCTTGACGTTCTCGTTTACTGGCTCATATCTTAATGGTATTTTGTAAAATACTTAATTTCCCAACCTTACGTCTGAAATGTAAGTACGATGTTTCAAATACTATTAGTGAACAAATATGTACCAACACACAATATCTATTAAACAAGGTTAAATACATACAGACAACACAAGGAGCTACCAATTTCCTTAATAAAGAAGGTTGACAAGATAAAAATCAAATATGAGTGGATTTTCCGTTCACTGGAAGCATTCTATGATTGAGAGCTGTATGTTTATCACGTCTGTCTAGACAGGTTTTTACTTTGAACCAGAACCAGGTGAGTGGATAAGTTTCTATGTGAAGTATTCGTAGAGGCTGCAGTTAGAAATCTATGAATAAGAAAACTAGAACATCATCATTTGTATAGAATAAACTACATGGCACTACAGATATTATTATCAACTGATTTAGATATTTGAATCTAAATAAATAAGAAAAAAATTTAACCTTTTTGAAGCTAAGAAAATCTTGGTATTTATTAAGTAAGACAAGTGTTTTTGACAATAATTTTACTTTGTAACAAATATGTAAGCGCATAGTTATTATGCAAAAAACTTTCTAAAGTATTTTAGTACTATTAATGTTACAATATTTTACTGTAATCATGAAGGATTGTTACTAGTCGCATATCTTGCGATATTTGCTCGATACAGTTCCATCTTCTTAAGGTTCTTCACTAATGAAAAACTGAATGGGACTAGGTAAGGAGGAGTGTAAAGAGAGAAAAGACTACAAAGAAATATTCAGACTTCTGAGATGGGAGAAAGGAGTTTATGACTCATCTCAGATATACGAGTATAGAGCCTTACAACAAAGAAGGCTCTTCAATGGTAACAATTGCAAAGGTGAAAAATCACACGGTTTTACCACAAACAAACTGTCAAATATGACGTCGTTTTCACTGCAAATTCAAAACTTTCTTTAAGCACAATTGGAAACGTATCTGCGAATAAAATTTGTATGCAATTGAACCTTTCACCAATAAAGTGAATGTGGTTGAGTAACGTTTTTATGCGAGTTACTTCATTCATAAAAAACCCTATGCAATAAAATCATAGTATTACGATTTCGTCTATTTACTGTCGAAACCAATTTAATACTGTTTACGATAAGTTGCGTAGTTTTCCCTTCGCTATCAATATCAATTCCAATTAAGATTAGTTTTATTTAATGCGACCATACACCTCGTTTTAAAAGGGGATGTCCTATTTTTACGCTATCTGTCACAGTGTTCAAGACAAAACTTAAAAGTTCTATTAATAACAATTATTACAATCTCAATTTGAATATAGCTGCACTTATTAAGTATTAGTTCGCATATCCAATGAAGCGACGAACGATGCGATGTGGGCCAATAAACAAACAATGCAAGAAATAAACCTAGAAATTCATGTGGATATGATTTGTATTTAGAATTTGTATTACAGATAAACACGTAAATTATATTATAGTTTAAACAAAACACCGTTTTGTAGCCATATGAAATGAAAAGAAAATGTTATGCGGTTGAATTCTATTTACATTTTATAACAATTCTAAATTTCTTAAAAGCTAAAGATAAGAAATTCAAGTCAAGTGGAAACAAACACCTACGATTTTTTACATTTTAAATTACTTTATTGGCAAAGGTTCTTATTACGTACGTAAAGTCATTGATACGTCGAAAAGTGAATAAAAGTAAAATTTTAATATTTTATTACAATTAAGAAACGTATTTGCAAACTTGTTTTGCAAAAAAAATATCCTTTCTTTAAAATTATGAAGAATTGAATTACTGTCATTATCGTTTTGAATCAATAAACTGAGTTTTCATCTATCAAACCAGATAGTCCCAGATAGTTTAAAAGCCGTCCCAAGATAATATGGTCACATTATATACCTTGTCTTGGCGTAATGAAAGACCATCCTCCGCGAGGCTGCTGTCGGAAGACTTCAATTCGCGTGTCGTTCCACATTCATTCGGTGTTGTCGTCAGGTATTTCAACGTTATTTATACAGTACAGTGATGCCTCGTGCCAGGCGACGCCAGCCCGCCACGAACATCACGGTTTGTTGTGGCGCGAGTCATTTGGATGCGACGCGAGTCCCGTCGGTTATGTAGCGATTAAGATTAAGGAGTATAAATAGATGCAGACTACAGCTACTGCGGCCGTTATATTGCCGCAATATAAAACATCACCACGTGGTCACATGCTTTACGCTATTAACCAACGCACGAGATTGCTAGCTGTTATCTGTTCTAAAAAAATAAAAATGATGTATAGAATCTGAACATTTAAAAAGTTGGAAATATTCTCTAAACGAAGGCGAAGGTCCAAACCGGACTCGGCTGGCGTGATAAACTCTATTATGGCCTAACGTGGACTTCTCATACAAGAGACCCGCACCTAGTAGTAATGTTTTGATGATGATAACGACGATAGTGATGTAAGAATACGAACTGTACGAACTAAGTGCAACAATTTGAGTAATCAAAACGATAATTTTATTGTAGAACTGTACATGCAATCGTAAAATTTCTAAGCCAAAAACTTTCGCATAATATCACACATGCAGCCACAGAGCAGTTACAATTATTTCGATGAATACGACGGTCATTATTTCCGTCCACTTCCCGTCATTATAGACAATTGTGCCGTATTGTAAAAGTGTGACCCGAAGATTTGGATGTTACGCCATAATTCAGTCACACTTTCCACTAATTAGACATTATGATTTCGTGGACGATTTACGTCATTTGCGTAACATCGCGAAATCACTGCAATTTTCGGCCATAGAACATCATTATGAAGTTTAAAGGATTGACATTAAATTAAAAAGAGACATAAGTGGTGGAGATAAGTGCAAGTATAAATAAGTTTATTTGAAATGTCAATTTCAAATGCTTTAAGATGCCTATGAAAGAAATAAAATAACGCATTTATTATGTAAGAAGATGAAATTTTTCAATATGACATACAGTAACTTTATGAGATTTAATTGGCATGAACTGTTTAGTAAAGTACTTATAGCTTAAGGAACCTATGTCGCAATAAAACGAACGAATAAACATAATTCTGAACGCATCCGAAAGTCATGTCATCATTTAATACCAAATGAAATGATTATAAATAAAAAAAATACGAATATAAACATTCTGAACGAGTCTGTAAACTCAAAATAGAATAAAACACGCCGAAACCTATCTTTAATAGTAATACCATTTGTACGATATCGTTACATAAACTGTAACTATGTCCAACAAGACGCGATAGTAGACACGAGTAGTAAAACGAAAGATCCGTCCAGATTCATTGAAAATTGGATCATAAATCTATATCAAGAGCGATACTGCAGAGTCCAATCATTTAATTCAAACTGCAAAGTTCTATTTGCAATTTCATCATCTGAGAAATGAACGGATCGTTGGGTAACGGCATTAGAGGTGGTTATTTAATTAAGGACGGTTATATTCAAGGGTGACCAAACCACGAATGGATGGACTTATTTATTAACTCTTTATTGTGTGACGTGAACTTAGGTTACAAAGGGCAGACTTAATGCCTTCTGGCATTATCTACCTGTCAACTCAGGGAAATGTTGAGAAAATGTAAGTGATAGATTTTTTTTTTAAATTAATATAACATAAATATCATCACCTATTAATATAATGGTTAAATTACTAAGATAAATTCCGGTTCATAAAATTTTACTTGAGCACTGTGACGACTGTCGTCGAAATCACACCTATCAAATTCCCTATTTTGTGACGGTATTGTACGCAACACTATATGACATTATAAATATACATATATGCCTTATAATGAGTTAGTGATGTTCCTGTCTTAATTTTAAGATTTTTAACCACAGATTATCGGTTAACGGTCAAATTTGATTTGTTTAAAAATCGATTCATATTTTATTATTATGATGTAAATTAGTAACTTTTTATAATGTGTTCCGATTCCTGTATTATTGACCCAATTTTTTTTTAATGCTTACCTGTCTCTTTATACAACTCTATACTCTTATCAATCAGAGCTGCTCAGATGCCCAATATTCCTTTAGAGTGTACTACATGTTACTTTAACTCATTCTTTTAGATTTCTAACTTTACCCTCTCCATTTAATTTAGTTATTAATTTCATCTTTTCCTGTACTGCGGTCTTGTAATTGTTATCAATAAGGAAATTTAACTTGGATATTAATTTTGCGTATGTGGTTAATGTCATGTACATCCTGCCCATTTATCCACCTAATAAACTGCCTACAGTAAGGTCGCCTGGAAGAGATCAC
>DWKW01001999.1:0-11638 GCA_018250115.1 Doberes anticus
TCAACTAGGATGGAAGTCTTATCTGAGATCATACGTGGATGCGCTGCTACTCCCGAGGACTAAATTGGCATGCCTCCGTGTACAATAAATTCATATAAGTTTAGTTACAACGCGGACGAAGTCGCTGGCGTCATCTAGTGTAGTATAATTTTAATTGAATAGGCAGGTATTGAATTTTTAAGTACATATATAAATAGTAATAGTATTTTTTGTAAGTGTAGGAAAAGTACCTATTAAGAATTGTTACCTTATTTCTAACGCACATTTGGTCGTAACAAATTGATCATTATCAAAATAAATACTTTTATCGCTTCTGGTATTTGAAGTAGATAAACTTTGTCTTTGTCACTACAATATTTGTACAAATATTTCGACAGTTACGACGATGTGATATTTGTTACGAAGCGTGATTTTGTTTTTTACGCAGACTAAGTCGCTGGTACCATCTAGTGTATTATACGTATAAACTTTCCTCTTGAATCACTCTATCTATTGCTGAAAACTGCATTAAAATCAGCTGAGTAGTTTAAAAGATCTAAGCTAACAGGAAACGGAAGCGACTTCATTTTTTTTAACGTTTCGCACTCATAGCCCCACAGTAGGATTTAACCTGTGTCGTGGGTGCCAAGGACACACAAAGAAAGAAGCACACCCAGACCAGGTACAAAAATCTAAATTCATCGTACAAATTTCTGCCCCGCTGGAAATCGAACCCAGGAACCAGGCCTTGCGTTCGAAGGGCGAACGCAAGCCGGACGTTGACCACGGCGCCATACGGGCCGTCGATTTTTTACTATGTAAATATAAATAAATACGAATATTATCTCTTCATATCGTCGTCGATCCTCTGCTAGACCTGCTGGGAGAGGGTTTGGCCATAGTCCACAACGCTGGTCAACTGCGGGTTAGCGGACTTCACATGCCTTTGAGAACATTATAGAATACTCTCATGGAGGTTTTCTCGCGATGTTCCGCGTGAAAGCCGGTGATATATGTATGTATATATATTTAATGAAACCCTCTCATCGCTGAGAGTTGACCCTGTAAACTAATATTTGTATATTATAAGTAGAACATAATATGTAATATTTAATTGTGATTTTGAGCGTACATGAGAGTAAATATTTTAGCTGCATAACGTCTATTAAAAGTTGTATAGTAATAAACAACAGTAATCGTGATAAAATAAATTATGGAACTAAAAAAAAAGTTCTGCAAGCCGCGAAGTTGACCCCGACGTGATTTGAACACGCAACCTTCTGAACTGGAGTCAGACGCGCTACCGTTGCGCCACGGAGTCGTTAGGAACAGTTGCGAAATATTTGAACACATAATTCAATGATTTTTAATTTCTTTTTAATAACAACTTTTTATTGAGATACGTCTAACTATGGGAGATAACATGAACAAATAAAAAAAAAGAATAAAAAATAGAAAAAAATATAAAAAGCCGAATTCAAATTGCTATCCTGCGGATGAGTCCCCAGAATGCTTGCCAGCATTCTGCCACATGGAATGTTGCCACATTGCCTCGTTGAATAGCCATGCCGTTGTGGGTGGCACACACACAGTAACAAGCACACAAACAGCTAGACCGGGTACAGAAATTTAAATTCATCACTCAAATTTCTGCCCCGCTCGGAATCGAACCCAGGACCCTCCGAACGGCGACCGCGCGATGACCACGGCGCCATACGGGTCGTCAAAATAGAGGTTTTACACAAACCGCTGCTTGTCATAATCGCCTTTCATCATCATCATCATCATCATCAACCCACTATTGTCCCACTGCTGGGCACGGGTCTTCTCAGAGATGAGAGAGTATAGGCCATAGTCCACCACGCTGGCCAAGTGCGGATTGGCAGACATCATCGCCTTTATACCCCTTTATTTCCGCCGTGCAGCAAAATTAGTTCGTAGTCGACGTATATTCCCCACAAACCTACCATTTCAAATTTCAGATCAATAGATCGAGTGGCTTTTGAGATTTCGTCATGTTTCAGTCAACGGTAATTAAAATATAATAGGATAGAATTTTATTAATAGAATTAATAGAATAGATAGAATTAGGACTCTCGCTGCAAATCAATCATATGATCGATAAAAAAAAATATGTGAACATTACAAATAATTATTTAATGAAGTTATTAATGGTAGCGAGATAGCCTAGTCGTTAAGAATCTCGATCTCACGTTCCGACGGCTCGGGGTTAAAATCCCGGCACGCACCTCTTATTTTTCGACATTTTTATTTATAATTATTTCTATACTTATATGAGTATTATAAAAAAAATATCGTCACTCGCTTAAGCGGAACATTGTGAGGAAATTCGTGCCCAGCACAGCAGAGGGTTTAGTTTAGGCCATGGTCGACCACGCTGGCCGAGTGATATTTGCGGAAAATTCGTATAAGCACGCAGTGATAATTGTATTAAGTGTGCGATATAGCCAATGTGTTAAATTAAGCAGCGATGGCCGTATTCGTATCCGTATTACCGTATTCGTTTCCGTATTCGTGTATATGTGTTTGAGAATGGCAACTGTTAAACGCACGTCATCTATAGCTCAGATAGGGAAAGGGATGATCTATGGGATCTAACTTAGTATTCCCAAAGTAGCTAATATCGAACATCGACATTTTTTTATGGTAATCGAATAGCAAACGAGCATGCAGGCCACCTGATGTTAAGTGGTCTCTGCAGCCCATGGACATCCACATACGAGGTTGCATGTGGATGCATTGCTACTCCTGAGGAGTAAGTTGGAATACCTCCTGTCCAGTGTCTTCTGCCTAACCACACCCTTCAAAGTGAAACACAGCAGTTCTCACACTGCTGCTTATTTGGGGGTTTTTGTCGATGTCCATGGACTGCAGTGACCACTTAAGATCAGGTGGCCTGAAAGCTCGCTTGCTATTCCATTGAATAAAAATAAAAATAAAATTTACATATATCGCCGCAAAGCCTGTGTTGAGTCGGGATGATTAACGAGTGGTAAGGGACGCTCAAAATACAATAATAGGACATTAGGGAGCAACATACGCGACGCTAAGCTCGTGTCCATAAAAAATTGAGCTGTTTTTTATTGAAAATATACCAAATGGAAGTATTGAGGAAGGAATGGAGCAAGTATTGAGGGAACTATCAATACCCTGTACCCGCAGTGCCTGTAATGCCCTGGATTTCCAGGAGGTTTATAGTTTTACATAAAAATACTCTTTTTTTTTTGCATTTTAACAGAATAACAAACGAGATTGCAGACTATCTGATGTTAAGTGGTCACTGCAGCCCATGGACATCCACATCAAACGTTAACTAGGACAGGAGTATTTTCGTTTACATAACAACGAATTCATGTATTATTTTATGCCATACTTTATGTTCCTGCGGTGGCACCACCGCAGCCCCTGTTTCTGCTGTAATGCAGTGTGAGAGCTGCTGTGTTTCGGTTCGATGGATGTAGTTACACAGAAAACACTGGACTGGAGGCATTCCAACTTATTTCTATGGAGTAGCAACTGATCCACATACAACCTCAAATAGGACTTGCGTCCTAGTTGAGATTTGATATGGATGCCTATAGGCTTCAGTGACCACTTAACAGGTGGCCTGCATGCCCGTTTGCTATTCTGTTAATATGAATAACACGCCGTTGAACGCAAGATTCAAATCTCGACGTGGGCGCTCCTGACCTAAGCTACGATATTGTCCATAGCGAATTCGAAATAACTTAAAGCCCCTTTTAGCGTAGAAAATCAAGCCATTATTGTCCCACTGCTGGGCACGGGTCTTCTCTCAGAGATGAGATGTTAGGCCACAGTCCACAACGCTGGTCAAGTGCGGATTGGCAGACTTCACATTGCCTTTGAGAACGTTATAGAGAACTCTCAGGCATGCAGGTTTCCTCACGATGCTTTCCTTCACCGTTAAAGCGAGTGATAATTAATTCATAAAAATAATAGTACTACCACTAATTTCAAATTTAATCTAAACAATCGTTTTAGTGATCGACAACACATTTGTCGCCGCAATCAACAGTAAATAGACGGATGCGCAAATCGGATTTAAATTAATCAGACTGACCACAGAGCAGTTATCGGCAGAGGGTTACCGCTCCAGTGTAATTTGGAATCAGATAATTCCACTATTGATGACAGAAGAAAAAGCGAAAGAATGTATGTATGAACCGTAGCATTTGGCGGTCTTTGATCTCTGCCTACCGCAATGGGAGACAGGCGTGAGTTTATGTATGTATGTCTCGTACAAAAGTCTTTCAATTTTCAGAATTTCGTACCCAATGAAATAAAACTTAACGGAACCTCAATTGGATCACTCTGCCCGTTCGTCTTACAGTTTGTCCCCGTCATAAATAATATTATCATCATAATAATATGATAAATTGTTGATGATGATCTTTGATCTTTGATGATAAAGGGTTGATCATCAGTTACAATTTAATGACAGCTTCCATATTAGAAGATCAGCAGTGGGACAATAACGTGTTGATGATGATGATGAAGACGTAATAAACGTCATCAATAACAATATGTTAATGAGGTTTATTTCCGAAACAATTTTAGATATTTCTGGGTATTTGCAAACGAAATTTTGACGGTATTAGCATATTGGCTAACATAGCGAGCGAATATTTAACATAACAATATCGAGCCCGGTATTGTTAATACTGTAATAGAATTTCCTTGTATCTAGTACAATGATATCCTAGTGGTTAAGAATCATCCCGGTACGGTGGATCAGGGTTCGAATACCGGTACGCACTTCTAATTTTTTTTAATTTTGTGCATATTAGAAATTATTTACTTTTTAAATTACATTCCTAAGAGTCCTCCATAATAGTTTCAAAGGCAGCTTAACTCCGTCAATCCGCACTTGGTCAGCGTGGTGGACTATGGCCAAAACCCTGTCATTTTGGAGAGGAGACCCGTGCCCTGTAGTGGGAAGTAATAGGTTGATCATGATGGTAACATGGCTTCAAAACAAAGTCAGATATACATATATACTGACAAATACTTGATCAAAATCGGATTGGATCTCTATAATATACGGCACGTCATATATTTATATCTGCATCAAAATTTTTAGGTTTTTGGATGCAGGCTGACCGTTTCGGCTTGTATACAAATGAGTTCTGGTGTTCTGGTCCAAGTTGTAATAGTTCAAGTAGTATTGGCAAATAAGTCGTTGTATTTGCCAACTGTGATCGCTCCGTTTCTTTTCACCGTTGGCCTGGAAGACCAGATTTAATCGTAGCTGAATCCACTAGGATTCAGCTACAATTGATCAGTATTAGTCGTAGTAGTTTTGAGTCTAGACCCGCCTCATACTTACAAATATTAATAATCTGTGGTCGCTAATTTCCCTTTTATTACTTCTCCAATTTTGACTCTTATTTATATAGATGAAGAACACTTTTCTTTCGCATATAGCAATACGGTTATGGTCAGTGTATTAATTGTCTACCATTTAGAGGGTTCTTGGTCCGATTCCCAACGGAGCAGAATTTTAATGAGGAATTTACATTTCTTTTTCTCGTGTTCTTGCTTTTTTGTGTTTATTGTGTTCCGGAGTGTCCACGGCACATATAATCCCACTATGAGTATGAAGCATTATTCTTTATCATTATTTTCTAAATTCTCTGTGTAATTTATCCGGTAAAATAATAACAATTATGATCTAAGCCAAGTCACTCACGAGGGGGTTTAATTTAACATATGAATTATTTTAGTGAAAAATTGCATGGTATTGTGTAGTCGGCAGCCAATATCCACGTTCATTTCATGAAGCTTAGGTCATATCTGAAATTCACCGTTTCCAACTGACTTTCAAATTGGACATTTATCATGTTCACTCTGATGACGATTACTGACAAATGAATGGATGAACGCTTTGCTGAGTCGAATCAGAATATGGCACGATTAAATTTGAATCGACAATGGAATCATGTAGTAAGTTTACGGTCACTTTGAAAGGTTAAAATATTTGTTCTAAGGGTTCTTCGAAAAAGTGCTTTCTCTCTCTATCTCTCTCTGTTTCCTTCTTTCTCTCTCTCTCCTTACAAACCAACAACATATTGGCGAATCCTTTGGTGTTGCTCATATTAGCGTCGCTGATCACGTAACATCCGGTGTCCCGAATGTTTGTCAGGTTCAGTTCATAAAAACGGAATGCCACTTAAATATATATGTATACCATTGAAGTACTGTTTTTTCGCTTCATAAGTGATAGAGCCTCCTGTCGTAAGCTCGCCTGCGGCGGCACCACACATATTTTTGCCGTAGAGCAGCAGTGTGAACACCGCTGTGTTTCATAGAAGTTTCTACGTTATACAGAATACTCTGTACATAAGGCATTCCAGCGCAGACCCGAGGAGTAGCAACGCATCCGCCTGCGACTGGAAATAGATGTTCATAGGCAGTAGTGACCACTTACAGCAGCCTGTGATCCGCCTATTTGCCTGCACGAATAAAAAAAAAATGTATTGTCCGTATTGTTTCAGCAGATATTTAAAAAAAATGTATGTATACTTGGTTATTACTGTAGTCAAAATGATTTCTTGTGAATGAATAGATCTTCGAAATGCAGCAAGAATTTAAATCAGCTTCATCTTTACTACTCCTTCGACTTACCGAGTGCTACAATATTTAATAGATAGTCTTGAGTATAGCTGAAATAGAAAAAAGCCGCGGGAAACACATTCTAAGCAGACTTTTGAAATCAGGTTACATGAATTAAACAAATTACTATGTTCATTATTAAAATTAAATTACTACAGTATTCCAATTAAATAACATAATACACATATAATTTATATTAACATACTGCGTGGTAGTATATTGAGCAGCGTAATTCTTATAACCAATTTCCAAAACGGAGCGGTTAACCCAAGAGGTCGATCAATAACATGCGGTAGACGCAGTGGAATTAACCCACACTCGCATTGCTTCGCGATATTTTGTATTCACAAGTTTTGCTCCTTAAAATAATATTTTTTTACTGGCGCTGTTTATAGGAAACCCGAAATTGCGGCTTCACTTTGCGGCTCAACTTTACGTGTCACAGATGTTTATCAAAAAAGGTAACGGTAAAGTGTACATTATATCAATATCAAAAAATGTACATTATAATATTTGAGAAAACATGTTTGAAACGATGGTAATATCTAAACTCAAAAAATTTCTTTAAATTAACATCCAGTTACTTCTTAGATTTGCATCGAATGCTGATATGCAAAAATCACGAATAATCTTATCAAAACAATAGTTTTAAAAAGTTACTTAAGAACTTTAAAAAATTACTATTTTATTTTTCATCACGTTGCACAGCTTATATATTCAGCCATTATCGAGCGTTCTTCTTGATAATTCACTAATTTTGAACTTATTTTAATACAGTTTAAGCCAGAATAAATGATGTACCTACAATATATTTAATTACGGTAGACAGTAAAATCAGTAGGCTAGCAAAAAAATAACACTCGCGGCCAAAAAACATTTCCCGCCAACGAGCTGTCAAAATTCACGCTTCTGTTTCCCGCTAAATACGCGGATTAACAGCCGCGTTACCGGCTAACTCTCTGAATAAAGTAAAATCGTGAACACAGGAATGAACGGTATAATAAAGTAACAGTACAATTGTTGTACCATTTACGCAACGCCTATTAAAATGTTTTATTTAATTCCTGACTTATTTTATTTAGTTTACTTTTTTACACCATAGGCAGCAACAGAATCATGCACAGTTATAATTATATTTGGTTCTGCTGTGGTTTGGTTTGAAACATGTGGTTAGGCCGGCAAAATAAACTGACCACGAAGGATTCCAACTTAGACCTTGGGAGTAGCAACGCGTCCGCCTACGACCTCAATTAGGAATTCTAACCTATTTGAGGTAGGGTGCGGATGTCCATGAGCTGTATTGACCATTTAAATGAAGAGACGTTTCAGGCATGGTGTTTTCTTTCACTCTAAAGCGCTAAAGCGGATAATGATAATTAATTTCTAATACGTACATAATTTATAAACTACACTGAACGTTCACGTGACGTGACTGCCTACTTCAGGTTACGTCAATTTCGTAACAAATTATGTACTTATATGTATAGTCTTATGTCGAAAGCTCGCCTGCGGCGGCACCACCGCTGCATCTATTTATGCAGTAAAGCAGCAGTGTGAGAACTGCTGTGTTTCGGTTTGAAGGGTGTAGTTAGGCAGACGACACTGGTATACTTACTTGCTATTCTGCTACTATTTAAAAAAATGTACATCCGTCTTCTATAAGACGAAAACTATCAAGCATAAACGTTAAACCTTACATTTTGACAAAAGAAAATATAACTATGGTACACCTTAGGTAATTTTAACAGAACAATGATTTTATTACAACATAACCCTAAAAATATATCCCGCTAAACGAGCTGTCAAATTTGCCGCCTTTATTTCAGTGCACGAAATAACAACAAATATTCGGCCGGCGCGATCCCTCGTATGAAATAATAAAATAGGAATGTAATACGTAAGCTGCGTACGGAATCCCAACAATAAAACGAATCGTTATCTTGTAACCTGCGTGTTCTAATCCTTTTGTTTGTAAGGTCATTGAAACTATGAAAATCATGTCGTTTCGCCGCTTGGCGCCTGTACATAATTTTTTATTATGTTGTTTTAACGGAATAGCAAACGACCTTCCTAGCCAAACCACCTAATATTAAGTGGCCACTGCAGCCTTTAAACATTTACATCCAATCTTAACTAGGACTGAATTCATATCTCGGTATATTCATAGCAAACGAGCATGCGGCTGATGTTAAGTTGTGATGTTAAGTTAAGTTATCTGATGTTAATTGTTCACTGCAACCCATGGACATCCACATCAAACCTTAACTAGTACGGAAGTCCTATCTGAGGTCGTACGTGGATGCGTTGCTACTCATGAGGACTAAGTAGGAATGCCTCATGTCCGGTGCCTCCTGCCTAACCACACCCTTCAAACCGAAACAGAGCAGTTCGCACACTGCTGCTTTAAGGCATATAGGGGCAGCGGTGGTGACGGCGCAGGCGAGCCTTCGACATAAGACTCTACTACCATCAAAATTATGGTACGTACGAGCGCAATACCCAAATATTAACGCTGCTTAATATTCCCGATATAAACATTCATGAATATTCGCGTCAACGTCACGCCGTCTGTTCGTTTGAGGTTTAATTACGGCGGGCGGCTTCCCATGTATTTGTACTTGTTCTATCGTATTATCCATCATCATAAAGCCATTACTGTCCCACTTCTTGTTTCCAGTTTAAGCCATAGCCCACCACGCTGACCACTTGCAGATTGACTCATTTTACATACCTTCGAGAGCATTATGGAAAAATATCTAGCATGCAAGTTTCGCTTGGTCATCAAAACATACTCGTGCAATACGCACTAAACAATGAAATACACTTGTTTACTGAAACAACTTGGGCGCCGTTCATTGTATGGCCGTTCTAATTGGAAAACCTTCCAGAGCGCGCAGTAAATAACTCATTATCATCATCATCAACCCATTATTGTCCCACTGCTGGGCAGGGTTCTTCTGTCAGAGATGAGAGAGTTTAGGCCATAGTCCACCACGCGGGCCAAGTGCGGATTGTCGGACTTCCCACGCTTTTGAGAACTCTCAGACATGCAGGTTTCCTCAAGATGTTTTCCTTCACCGTTACAGCGAGTGATAATTAATTAGTTCAGTGTATTCCGGCTAACCATACCTTTGAAAAACCAGCAATGCGAGTGCTGCTGCTTTACGGCAGAAATAGGTACATACGACTCTACACACATACAAAGGTATGTTGATACGTTATTTGTACATTTTTTTAAAATGTTAATAGCATAGCAAACGAGCATGCAGGCCACCTGATGTTAAGTGGACACTGCAGCCCATGGACATCCACATCAAACCTCAACTAGGCAAAAGTCTTATCTGAGGTCGTATGTGGATGCGTTGCTACTCATGAGGACTAAGTAGGAAAGTCTCCTGTCCGGTGTCTTCTGCCTAACCACACCCTTCAAACCGAAATACAGCAGTTCTCACACTGCAGCTATACGGCATATATTTAGTATTGTACTTAGAACGGAACGTAACATTAAAAAGGTTATGACTTGCCGATTTAAAAGTACAAAAGGCTACCAAGATATTTCACTCGACAGGACGGGTCTGTTCGATATAGAATGCATTTGCGGTTCTACAAATTTAAAAAAAATTGTACAAGTCTTAATCGGGCCTTATATTTCCATCCCACATATATATCAACAACTGCATCGTTACTATGCGGATCCGTCGTGTTTCAGCGGATTAATCAGCTGATTGGCATGGTAAGCCAGTAGGCCGACTTGCCTTTTGATCGTAACGAACCGACATTCAATTACCCGTCTATGCTATTCGATCGGGTTGCATGTATGCATGCAGCATACACACAGATTATGGAGATCTGATAAACATACACAGTTTTGGATTATGCAACTGACGGTCAACACCATACTCGGACGATTTACTGTGATGGTATGAAACAAGTTTACAAAAAAGAAATATTTTTAGGTAACACGCGAAATATGTAAATAAAATTAGATCACAAACAGAATACACGTAAATACCTTATCGAATTCCATATCATCACATATAACGCATCCTACGCACGCAACATACACCTCAGATAGGAGTTCCGTCCTAGTTGAGGTTTGTTGTGGATGTCCATGGGCTGTAGTGACCACTTAACATCAGGTGGCCTGCATACTCGATTTCTAAACTATTAATATAAAAGAAATGTTACTAAAATGATCGTTAAATCCGCGATTGATCTTGAAAAATGACCATGGAATTACAAGTCGTTTGCTCTCCGGGTTCTCATCCATACGTGAACGGCATCGCTTGCTCGTTGCACCGAGTATGTTGGAAGTTGACTGTTCACAATGCAGAGGCAAAGTAATATAGGCGTTGACCGCGACATTCTTCGCGTGGTCTTCAAAATATACATCCACATCAAACCACGATTATGACGGAAGTCCAACCTGAAGTTGTATGTAGATGCGTTGCTACTTCTGAGGATACACGAGCTCCTTGCTATCCCTTTAAATTTAGAAGATAATCATTTCATTATACTGTATTTTGTTTTTCTATTTATTTTCACTTCAACGACGTAAAAATCTGATGGCCATACAATTTTTTGCAGTTTGTTAAAAAAAATAAAGCATAAAGTAACAAAAACACGGTTCATTTTAAAAGCTCCATGAATAGTCGGTAGAGTCGAAAACGTGAATAAATTGAATGAATTCTATCTGCTCTATCTACGGGCTGAAGATCTGACATTCGGTTTATTGAATTTATACAATGGGATTTACATTTCTGTTACAAAACTATACTATTGCCCGCGTCACTTTCACCGCGTATCAGTAAAAAAAAACGAAACAAACCGACAGATAAGAATTCTAATTAAAAAGAGAACGCTTTTTGTTTCTCTCACGATTTCATTTTAGATTTGTATTATTTGAGTTTGTCTGTTTGTATGTTCGTTCGCGAATCACTCAAAAAAATCTAACTGGATTTGAATGCAAGTTTTGAAGTTTAAAAAGTATGATGAGACTTGTATA
>DWKW01002000.1:0-11637 GCA_018250115.1 Doberes anticus
ACAAAGTGCACGAGAATGTCAAACAAGTTTGTTTATGGTGTAAAATTGTATTGTTAGTACCTAACGTTGAAAGTTAGTAATTAACTGTTCACGTTATACACAAATATTTAATACGTTGTGTAATCAGTGACGGCTTGTACGTCGGTATGAGGTTTCTTTCAATTCAATTCAACTAATATTTTTAACAAAAATGATTCCCGACTAAAAGTAATAAATCGATTTCAATAAATACATTGAGCTTCCTCAATATGATTATACTTCAATCTCCGATCTGTGAACCCCAAAGATAAAAAAAATATTACTTTTTAGTTTAGAAGTCAGTTTTAATTTTTGTTAAAAATACGCTTTTTCAAAATGGCGCTATAGGCTTAGAAGAAATGTTGTATTCGATGCATTTGGATATACCTACTTACAGAGTTTTAAACGTTTTATTTCTCAAAATAACCACTGTCTAAAATAATTTTCCAATTTCTAAATCATAAAATTTGGTATGAAGAGCCAACTTATTTGGACCGAACACTCGCCGGCGGGCATCTCTATCTTCCTCTCCACCTCTAACTATTCGAACTTAACGAAACCAATTCAAAATAGGGTGTCAGTACAGAATTTTTCAAATCGGTCCGTAAATATCGAAGTCATATAGTAACAAACAAAAAAATAATATACATGCATACTTACCTACTTCTTTTCGGCCGTCAAAAAATGCTAAACATACTTGTTTAACTTAATAAATATGAAAGATAGAAAATTAAGATACTTTTCCAGATTGTAATTAATGTCCGAAATTGAATAAAGGACGGACATCCATGGCGTTAATTAGTCTCCTTGTAACAAAGGACATCGAATTACCGTGGACTATGTTATGGTTGCTGGAAACATACTTTTACAAGAAATTGTTGACACCGTAGGAAGATTTCTTAATGGTAATTATTAAATTGATTAATAACTTATTTTATTAATAAAATTCAGTGATGAACATCGACTTCTACAAAAGTAGCGAGATTATTTTGAGAGTTACGTAGTTTTTGGATTAAAAAAAAATGTGTGGATTATAGAAAATGTTTGTATGAAAAGATAATTCAATCCAGAATGTATAAATGCATTAATTCTAGATTTATATGCAAATGGACAGACACAACCAAACGAGTGTGCATGAAATCCAACGGCCTAATTGTCTAATTTAGTGTAAATCGAAATCTATTCAAATTGCCGTCCATGTGAATAAAATATCAATGGCTATCGGCAATTGGATCGAATAAATGAGCTTTACAGAACTACAGCCAGCAATATTGTTATGCGTTATGTAAATATATGAGATGAAGGTCAATATATTTATCTTCTTCTTCATCAATCTTTATAAATATAATTTCAAGTAAGTAAAGAATACACGTACCTACACGATACGCAATAAAAGTCAAAGAACGTAGGTTATATATTCCATTGGTTTATTGCGTTCCATTTAATTTGTACATTGATTTTTTTGTAAAATTTGTAGTTAATAGAATTTACTTGAATTTATTATTTATCGTTAAAAAGGGCATAAGTTAATGTAATAAAGTAGCAAATGCTGATATATACTATTCGGTTTGGCTATATTCCGTCGCAACCCGATTATCACTGACTAGTTTCTGAAAGATTGTGGTTAATTTAAATAAAATAGCGACTGTACTTTCGGAGCGAGTTATATTCTTCAACGGTTAAAACGGAGAGAGAGTTGACATTATAAATGGCTGTGTTGCCAGAACATTTACAGATAATACATATATATATATACTTTATTAAGTTATATAGACTAAACAGAAGTGAAAATGTTGCATTCATCATCCAACAGTTTCATTTTAGGTTGGTCGTATTTAGTCGCTAACTACTATGGATATATTTTTTTATACTAATAAACGAGCGTGCAGGCTACCTGAAATTAAGTAGTCACTGCAGCCTATGGACATCCACATCAAATCCAACCAGAACGGAAGTCCTATCTGAGTACAACCTCAGATGTTGATGCATTGTTACTCCTGAGGACTAAGTTGGAATTCCTCCTGTCCGGTGTCATCTGGCTAGCTAAACCCTATAAACCGAAACACAGTCCTCACTGCTGCTTTACGGCAGTGGTGCCGCCGCAGACGAGCCTTCGACATAAGACTCTACCACCATCAAAAGACATTACATCGAAACACATTCCGTTACTACTATTTCAAACAGCCTTTGGTCGGCATTAACGGGATGCGCGGCGCCCGTAGTGTATGCAATTCCTTCACTATATTTAAACGAATTCAATCGACCAATTCCATTACCACCTTACATGTACATATGAACATATTCGGCTGAGGCATTTGGTTAAACCAAATGTAGTAATAACCTAATTTTAAGGGTCATAAGTTACGTCGTGCTCGAGGTATGCGACCTTATATCATTAATAAACTTAAAATTGTATACAACCAATAGTGAAGGTTACTTTAAGTATAATAAAATACTTACTTTGTGATATGATTTGATCATTTATCGTCCAATAGTTAATTGACCTAGGAAAGGCTTCTGAATGGCAGTCTAGGTGTACCATATCACCTTCTTTAGCACCGACCAGTTGATTTTGTATTGTCATGATAGGTGGAACTGCAAAGAAACAACATTTATTTTACCTATATATATATATACACATATGGGTCAGTCCTGTTGCAAACGTTATTTAGCTGATACTCTTCGCTGTACAGTTAAATATGGATTAGGTAAGACATTTTTTCGTACGACAGCAAGAAAATTTCATATCCCTCCTACTCGTATTATCATTACGTAACGTTTCTTATCAACAGAAATAACATTTTCTGTCCAATATACCTACTTTTAATATATGCGAGCACGTAACAGAATGAAGCTTGGTGCGTATTTCACCATGTTGCTCCATGTGGTTTGTCTGGAATTTTTTATGAACTTATTTCTATCCCACCGCTGGGTATGGATCTCCTGCCAGAGAGATGAAAAGGGCGTCGTTCACCACGCTGTTGGTCAAATGCAGGAATTTACATGGTTATGAGAACATTACGGAGAACTCTGACATGCAAATTTCTTCAAGAAGTTTTCCTTCACTGTTAAAGCAAGTGATAGTTGGTTTTTAATATCTTAATACGAGTACATTTTTGAAAATGTGTGGTGTGGGTTTTTAACTTAGACTCACCGCTATAGGACGTCAAGGTTCAATCCACTATGCTGCTATGTGTCTTCCATTTTGTTTTCCTCATATGTCTCAGATTGTATTACACCTTGTATTACATATATAAAATGTCTTACTCTGAGAGAAATAATCCTGCACTATATTCAAGCAATTTCAGTACCAAATCCTATCACAATAAACCTGGGTTCCCCAAAACATGTTTAGAGGTCACCGTATATTATTGTAGGATTTGTTTTAAGAGACCTATGAAACTTAAGTACGAGGACAGTATTGCGAAATAATATAATGATTTAATACGTAGTGTTGTTTTGTAATAAATATTTTTATATAAATACCTATAGTGTAAAATATTTATTGCGACAATACGAGAGCGTCTTTTATAATAAGGAGTAGCTTCGTTTTTTAAAACTTTATTTATTTCGAAACCACTTTGAAAATAAGAACTTCAAAGGAAATTTTGTAGGTAATATACTAATACAATATTTCTGTAAAATATTTGTACCGTTACCTACCCGTATTTGAGCAAATAAATTATTTTCCTTTTGTCTTTGATATAAACTTACAAGGATTTGATCTGAAGTGTAATATTTTTTATGCGTTTTTGTTTTGCCACCAGATGATATGTATATGGTGACATATACCAGATAGTTGATATGTATATGGTGACATATACCAGATAGTTGATATGTATGGTAACAGGCACATCTGGTAACAAAATAAAAACATGTATTATTATGAAATTGTGTTTTTCTTATTATCCCAAATGAGTATATGAGCATCTAATATGAAATAGGTTCGAAGTCCTGTGTAAGGTCTTACGTGGATGCGTTGCTACTCTTCTCCATGCTTCCTATCCAGTGTCTTCTATCTAACTACGAGTACATCCTTTAAAGCGCAGCGCAGAAAAATGTGCAGCGTAGTAAGGACATACGGATCTACCACCATTGACCAATAATACTTATTATCAAGGATTTGACGTATGTGTAACAGAAAAATATGATATTCTATTACGTATGGCTTCGCTTTTTACTTTTTTATACTATTTTCTTTATCGTTTTCGAAGTATCTGCCGAGATCCATTAGATTTGCTGAGTGATGCTTGGTACAGAAATCAGATAGAGTTTTCCGCTTCATCTCCCTAATCTAAGATTTGTGTCATTTATTATATACATATTTCAATCAAACTTTTAACTTCTTATAATAAACACAAAGCTATTATTAATGGTAATAATACTAAATCAAAGGTTAAACTTACAGTGAACTACGAGCATGACTCGTTTGCTGACAGAGGGCGGAACTCCGTTGCTCGCTATGCACAAGTACGCACCCATATGGAGCCTTGATACTTTCACTAGGTGTAGCACCGCCCCACTGACTGAAGAATCTGTATATACAACAAACACATTTACAATCAATATTAAATCAAACTTAAAACACACGGACGGCACACAAATAAAAAGTACAATGAACAACCTTGAGAAATTCGACAGCTCATCTAAGTTTAATGATCAGTTGTTAAGAAAGTACTCAAAGTACTTCACATTTAAATTGGGCAACATTTGTATAATTTGGATAAAATTAAAACTTTCCATATTACACTGCATATTAGTATGTAATCAAACTAGAACTGTTAGATGAGAATTTCCTAAAACTACTCGAGCTTAGAATGTTCAACAAAACTGCAGATAAAAATTGTATAGTAGCTATTGTAATTTAATTTTATTGACTTTAATATTAAATTAGTTTGCAATTAGTTTTGTAATACGAGTAGGTACTGCAAATGAATAATAATAATTTATTTTGTAACATTACGTAAAATTCCAGCTTTACTATATAGTATATTGTATAGGATGTTATACATTTTATACGGAAGGTACCAGAGTTTTGTTTTATTCGTTGATAGGAATACATAATGTACTACCACTACGACTATGTACGACCTACGTGATTAAAATGTTTACGTCCCAATAATAATCTAAACATTCCTTCGAATAAAAAGTCTCTTTTTCAAACATAAAAACAACTACACATGTAAAGTATAAAATTAAGATATATGTTACTACGGATTTTATTGCAGAACTATTAAAGATTTATATGATTTCCATAGACTTGTGTGTTCACTTTCCATATCTTACTACACTAAGCGATATCTTTTCCGTCTTATTGGCTTTCATAGCTTGGCTAAAAGACACAACACAGATATAACTTATAGTCTATAGATAGTAGAATCGAATCATTCGTTCTGGAGATAACCCCCCCCCCCCCCAAACAGAGTTATGAACTAACAAATTTTTCCTCTTTGTATTAGCAGGTAAGATAGAACAGAACCAGACAGATTCGTAAAGCAGAAATGCTATAATCCCACATTTCAGAAGTTGAAATGTAGGTAAATGTTTGTTAAAGAGTAAATTTACTCAATATGTATAAAATTTAAACTTTTCATGTTACGCTGCATATACTCGTAGTTAATAATTAAACAAGTGCGATTAGCCGAGGATTTCCTAAAACTACTTGGGCGTAGAATTTTCGACTCGACCGCAGTACATTGTGCAGTATAGCTTTATAATTTCATTATATTGTCTCTAATTTCTCAATATTAAACTTGTTCGCAGTTAGCTAATAAAGTTATAAAATACTCCCCAACAATGAGGAAACTGGCAATGGCACAAAGCGCGGACAGCCACTCCTGTTGCACATCCACGGTAAATGTTCAAAATAATTTTGTTACTGTGTAATATTAAATTTCCTGCAGATTTATAGCGGCAACTATTTTAAACCCAAGTGCTATTTGTCCACAAAACAGATGAAACCAATATTAATTCATCTGTATTTTATCGTATTAAAACGTATAAAAATCATAATGTACTATGACATACATATACAGAAGTAGTTCAGTTTACTTGGAATGTTTTACATTACATACTTTTGAAATAAAATGCAAGGAGTAAATTTATTGTATTTATTCTTTTTCATAAAATTTTGCCGTTGTAGTGAAGTGTGGAATGTGTTAAAAAAGGATTTTACAATTATCAGCCTTTAAGAGATTGGAATGTTGTGTGAAGGTTTATTTGTATACACTCATCAACTGGTTTACATTTTAAAGAACTTATGTGAACTAATATTTCAAGATATAAAAATTGAAATTTAGGTTTTTTTTTATCTTAAAAGAATAGTTTAGGGTTTAGGGTTTACAATACAAAAGTTTACGGTTTACAATAAGGGGTAATAGTAAAAATTAGCATTATCGGTATTAATAACTTGTAATAAATGTAATAATAATAATAGGTAGTAGGCGTAGGTATGGGAGAACTTTTTCTTTTGTTTTAGAAGTTTATTAACTTATTTGCTTTTGAAAAGATTTACATAATAGTTTGTTCGGACCTCTAGGTGCGCGAATGACAATCGCATATGTCCGATTTTACTCTATATCGACACTTACTATGTGTATCACTAAAGTTAGACGTAGGTAGTAGATCTCCAGCTTCCTTCCTCCAAACTACTGTGGGAGTGGGAACGCCGTGCGCTGCGCATCGTAGCGATACGTTGGCACCTTCTCTCGCCACCTGGTCGCTGCTCGTCGGATAGTCCAAGATATCTGGAGGAACTAAATATACATATCCCACATTATTCAAATTAATGGTATAAAATCAGTGACATGTTCGTAGTTTGTGAGCGGTATGTCATCATCAATCATAAAAACCATGGAAAATTGGCTGACATTGCTTAGCATTATTGTATGTAGTGTACGACGTGGCGTTGACAAGCTTCATTTTACAGGTTTTAAATAATTTATATTTGTTTTTTTTTGTACAGTAAAGCAAATGTTTCTACTTAAACCTTAAGTAATTTCCTTAAGGTAGGAAGGAAGAAAAAACTTCGAATAAAAGCATAATGGTCACAAATTATACGCAATATAATTATTTCAGAGATCTATGAGAATTCTTAAAATATTTTCATTGATTACGATTCTACAAAATATTTGCAAAATGTAATTATCAGAAACTATGGAGATGCATATAATATAGATGCATATTGTGCACTAAGTTGATATTGAAATAGTTAAATTTCCGTAAACCAGGTTTTCTTTTGGTTTTACACATCTCTAATTATAGCGTTCAATGATTCTTCTTGTATGAGTATGCGCTGAAATAATAACTTTATATTAGCCGTTATAATAACCACAATCATGCATAATTATGAAGTTTATTTTGAGAGTAATCTCAAGTTGTATTTCCCTTTGTTTTCAAGACCGGTCAAAGTAGGCGGAACGTCGAAAGTTTCTATTATCTCTAAGTTAGAATGTCAATAAGAAGTTGTCTCATTTTCCATAAGAATAGAATGTTATCTGTAGAATATTGGGTTGAATCCGAGATAGGCATTAACGAGTTCGTTGGAGCTTTCGTGCAGTGGAGTGGTTATTACGTTTCTTCGCATGTGGGGCGGAAATTGAAATATGTCTATCACTGCGGGCGAGGCGCGAGGATTGCTCGAAACTTGCATTTCTGTTGCAAAAAAGAAATTTAAACGTGAAAAGATCAGAGGAATAGTACCATATAAAATTTCTTTGTGTTTTTTCTGCTATATGAATATAAAAACATAAGTGAGTACCCACACGGAGTACTGCTGTCGTTTCTGAGCAGCTTAACCCATTTGACTTCATACCATCCGAATCGTCAGACCTGGAACTCAGGTTAGAACTCCTTAGATTGCGCAGGAATTTTGGCTCCCTTTGCGTTTTTTACCGACTTTACTATGCCTACGTCGCCCTTCCTTCACTAAACTACCTGCCGAAAATTTAAGTTCCATCCCCACCGTCTGGACGCGGAGTGGTCCTCCATGGTTCGATTTAGACGTATTCTTTGCCATGTACGTATAAGTTATTGAACGATCTTCCTTCTGAGATATTTCCAGATCGTAATAACAAGGGGTTCTTCAAAAAAAGCACTCAAAAGCCCTCTTATAAAGCCAGCAACCCCTGACGGTTTGCGTATTTCCTAATTTTACAGCATAAAAAATGTTGTCGTGATCATGATCAAAAATGTATTACTGTGCTACTGCTGCGCAAAGGTTTCTTTGAGAGGATTTAGAGATATTTAGAATCGTTTGAAGATTAAGTAACAAATACATGTCTTTGGGTCTCCTATGGGTGACAGCTAGTCGCAAATATTCACAAATATTTAAACTTTTAAACGTTATTTCATAGCATCTGATTTAGGATAACGTATGTACATTTCTGTGTAAATGTTTAATTTACAGGATATTGCGAGTATGTGAATCATAATGTCATTTTGCTTGTTGTTACGAGGAAATAACGATAGTCATATTAGGCTTTCCATTGTAATTAAATATCGCGCTTTGACCTTAATAATATGAAAATTCAAAGTGATACATTAAATGTATACATACATAAAAGAAAATGATCGTCCTTGGGTTGTAGTGACCACTTAAAACTAAAGCGGATATCACGCTCGCTTGTTACGTAATTTGCATTTAAAAAGTAGACTGTGTTTCTCTCATAAAAATTGAATTTTAATATGTAATCTTTTGGAATACTATGTTACTTAAAGAACATCAAAGAGTTCTAGTTATCTGTTTATCTTGTATTCCAGTGGATACAAAACGTAACATCGGGAAACATGAAGCTAGAAAACACTTTTTAAAATGGCTGCAGCATCTTGTTTAAAATAAGTTCTCTGTTCAACAACAGTTCTAGCATAATTAAGTATTTACAGTAGAAAACTTAAAGTAAAGAAAAACATTGCCTTTTGCCTTGGTAAGATCGTCTCGTGAAAAGGCCACGTAAGAAGTTTTAAAAACATTTTCATCTTGTGATGTTTTAAAAGTTTGTAAGATAAAGTCTGCAATGTAGATATAATAACGAATGCAATCGTATTGTATCATAGAATAGATGATATTTGATTAACGATTTTTTTTGTATTAGCAGAATAGCAAACGAGCATGCAGGCCACCTGATGTTAAGTGGTCTCTGTAGCCCATGGACATCCACACCTGAGGTGTTAACACACCTACAAACCTTAAAAAGCTGTTTTAAGAAAGCTCGCTTATATTTGGTATAGTGTGCATAGCCTTGTGTGCTATTATTTGAAGGATTTCACTGTAAAAATAATAATTTATAAATGCTACCGATATCAGGTGCTGATTTCTCCGCGTCTTCTGTACTACAAACAGGTGATATACGAGTATAACAATTACTCAGCTTGCCAATCGTTCCAGTTCAGACAAGAGCCTTATTAACACCTGCTTCTTGTCGTTAAGGAAAAGGACAAAATAGTTTCTGTAGTAAAGTAATAAAGAAGCAATTTATATCCACACACATACGGAAACAAAAAACATATACGAATTAATTCAGATTAGCAAACTTCTAACATGTGGTAGCCATAATAAAAATAAAAGATAGTCAGCAGCTTGTTTGTTGTGAGTATTAAAAAAAATCACTAATTGTTTAACACACCAACGAAATAGAAATTTATGTTACTAGACCTAATGTTTCAATAACTTGGTTCTACAATAGCTCTACCACCAAAAATTCAAATCAATAAAAAGGGTAGAGGTGAACCTTTTTAGAATGTAAATGTATGTGTATGTTATACATATATATGTATATAGGCTTGCCAGTAACAGCAACATGGTTCATTTCATGTGACAGCAGTATTCAGCGTTGCGGTTTGAACCTTTTGGTACAGACATACTACATTCGTTCGCTACTCCTATAATATATATTTTTTAAATGTATCATACTTACCAACGACATCTAAGTAAGCAGTCTGACTCTTCATCGGGTCTGTGTTGAGCTGGCACATGTACCACCCTCTGTCCGACTGTCGCACATCGTGGATATGGAGGAACCATACTCTCCGGTCGCTGTGATTTACAGCTATCCGATGGTTCTTTGTGATCACGTGCGTGGCAATCGTCAGGATCGTCTGCGTGTCCACGCGTAGCCACGCCACCTAGATGAAACAGTTGACGTTAATGACAATCGTTTGGCAAAAAATATTGTTTGAAGTATGTTACTGTTTAATACTTTCAATGGTAACAAGCAGAGGTTTGCATTCAATAATACTGTTTATTATTTTGAAATAGTAATAGGGCCCTAAAGCAATATTTTGTTATTTTTTAAGCAATATTTTGTTATTTTTTAAGCAATATTTTGTTTTTCAATATTTTCTCTCCAACGATATCAAAAAATTCATTCCCTTAGGTGCAGTTTATTGATGTAAAAAAAATGGTGTTAAAAATGCATTCGTTGAAAAATGATGTTAAAAAAATCTAACCATGACGGGTGAAATGGGTGTTAGAAACTTGTATGAAGCTGAAATGCTTTTGAGGTTACATACATTTAACCAACCAATGTAAATAATTATAAATATAAATTGGGTTACATGGGTTAAAAGTTTTAAGTACTAAGGTATCTTTGTAAGCGTTACTTATTATAGTATTACTCTTATGTTAGTTGAATAGCGGATAATTTGAACATTTTAACTCGCTTTCATAATTACTTTGAAACTGAGAATAAATGCTTTTCAAATATGAAATTGATGAAAGGTTTATATTTTTTGAAACAGCTTTGTTTTTTAAATTACTGCTGTTTTAAATTAGTAACAATAGTAGGATATCTGGCAACTTTACGCAGATATAAGTGTAGTGGTGGTTCCGCAGTAGGCGAGCTTTGAACATGACTCTGTCACTATTCTAAATTATCATCAAATGTTGTATAATTCAAAAGTTGAGAAACCAAATTACTATTCTTTGTATTCTTGTAAAGAAATAATAAGGCCATCAGTACGAACCCTGTAGGAGCCGAGGTCATTGACGACACACGTGAAGACCGCTTCTCTGCCCAGTGACACAGTTAGGTTGTTTAGACTATCTTCAAATCTTGGTACCTCTGCGAAAAGAAACGATTAATTTACAAAAGATACGAGCTAAACCCCAGCCACGCTTCGCTGTAACTTAATTAGGTAGTTTCGACTATCTTTAAATCTTGGTACCTCTAAGAAAAGGAATGGTTAATTTACAATAGATACGAGCTAAACCCTGTGACTGTGACTCATTGAATGCAACAATCTAAATAAAAGTAACTCACTTTTTATTATTCGACAAATAGATAATTAAATTATTTACGAAACAAATTAATTTAATACAGTGTTCAAAATAAAATCAACTCATCTTTATAAGTAAATAAAAAATGTGATGCATATCAGCATAAGACTTTAGAATTTCACGTTCCTGTGGGAACCTCGAGTTAAAAAGTATTTTAACCTCCTGAGGCCGAAGTTTTAAAAATATTACTTGTCGCTTTGACCGAGCATACTATATAAAGGACAAAAGTGTTCACATAGGTAAGGACGACGCTTTCAAAATGAAATTAAATTGTAATAACAGGATTTAGAGTATTTCGACTGGAACAAACATTAATTGTAATCCTATGAAGAATACATTTTTCA
>DWKW01002001.1:0-11636 GCA_018250115.1 Doberes anticus
GGGTCTCAGCGGCGCTTGATACATAAAAGATACCAGTGCTAGTTTGCTATTTTATAAACATAAAAAAAAAAAAAAAAAAAAAAAGCTCGCTCGTGAATTTTAAGTTGTCGAAAGGCAATTTTTATCTACTAAAAATTTCCCTGACGATTGGCATATTTATTTTGATAAAAAATTTACATTTCTTCCACAAATTATCCCAGACAGATTATGAGTAAATTTAAATACATAGTCACAACTTATCAATTTGTGAATAAATCTTAACGTAGGTATGTATGTATATTATGTAGACCTTGCACTTTCTTACAGGTCTTATTAAGCTCCACAACTTTTCTATAGATAGTATTAAAATCTATTTTACTGTGAATGTAGCATTCGTAAGAAACGCATTTTATCAACCGTTTTTTTGTCGACTTACTTTGAAAATAGTTCTCCACCAATAACTCCTCCATTTGATTTTAACGGAATAATATACAGCCTATGTCCACTCTGAAGGTTCATTCTAAATATTGGTAAAACAAATTTTAAAATCGGATGGATGATTTCGAAGATAATCCCCTACATTCAAACTAACAAATTGTAGATCTTTACAATATTAGTAGATAATGAAATTACATCTTATGTTGATTGTAGTGGTACCCCGTACCTTTAGACGTGCACTTTGCAGTAATATGTGTTTCACTTGATATAGGTACTTTATCCAGAACACTTGTAGGATCAAAGCGGATTAAAAAGAACTAGATAGTAAAACGATATCTTCAAACTTTCGAAATAGCTTGTTGGTTCTCATTTTCTTGACAAAAACCACAATTGTTTTCGTTATAATTTAAATGGCCAGCTGTGATCGCTATTTTCGCCTCAATGTCACGACGTTTTGTTGAAACAGTCACTAAAACTGTGGATATTTAATAAACCAACACGTGCGTGGTAAATATTTGTTTCATCATCAACCAACTAATTCTCCCACTGCTGGGCACGGATGTGCTCTTAGAGATGAGAGTTTAGGCCTATAGTCCACCAATTTCGGATTAGCGGACTTCACATTCCTTTGAGAACATAATAGAGTTCTCTATAATCTTAAGCTTACAGGTTTTATCACGATGCTTTCACGACATAATTTCAAAAATGTTGAAATGAAAATATTTCCAGAAGTAGAGATGCGTGGCGTGTTTTGTCAAGATGCTTAACCACTAGGCTTTCACTCACTGACAATATTTGACAATAATGTTTTTTGACAGTGGTAGCCTTATGTCAAGGCACCTATCTCTGCCACAAAGCATCAGTATGAGCGCTCATGTATAGCAACGCATCCGCACGCGTAGGTTGGGTGTGGATGTCCATGGGCTGCTGTGACCACTCAACATCAGGTGGCTGGCATGCTCGTTTACTATTACGTTAAACTGAAAAGAAAAACTGTTGTGTTTCGGTTTGAAGGGTTCAGGTTAAGCGGAATACACTGAGCAGGAGGAATAACTTTGTACTCAGGAGTAATAACGCATCCGCGTTCGACCTCAGATAGGGCTACAGTCCTATTTGAGGTTATACATACAACTACTAAATATCAGGTGGTGCGCATGCTCGTGTACTCAAGCGTTGGCACCATAGTCCAAAATGAGTAGAAATTAAAAAAAATATATTCGCGGGAGACTATCTTAATCTAAAGACTGTTATACTATCGTTATTATATTATTATTCTTCACAATTATTTTCTTATCAGTTTCGTATATATACTTTTGAGGCTACAGTTTTCTCATTTAAACTTGACCACACCAATGTATTCTTACAGCAAAACATCCTGTAACTGGAAAATCGTAACGAAATAAGTGCTCAAATATTTCAAATAGCTTCAAATAGCCACCAAAGCTTCGATACTATAAACATGCAGTGGATGGAAATAAACGTGAACGTGAGGTTGTTTACGCAATTGCCGAGTTTACCTAATGGGTTAGTTTAATTCCTAGGGAGGTTGATGCCTAATTGCAAAATTCGCTTCCATTATTCTATAAATGACCAACGCGGTGAAATAAATTAAAATAAGAACGGGCGGACAATTAAGTAATGCTCGATTCTGGATCGTATACATAATGTTGGTTTTGGAAAATTAATGATGAAAATTCAGGGAATCTTACGAAGTACGTCTACTTCGTACGTCTCACCACTAAATCATGTTCAATGCTTTAAATTGTGCTTGTTGTGTTCGAATTATATCTTAGTTGGTACCTACGTACGTGGGATCATCATAAAACAGTATAATTCAATATTATCTACCTGAATAAAAATAAAAAACCATCGAAACGTGCCATGCAGATAAGATTTAAGACTTTAAGGCGTTTATTACACAAAGCTTTAGTGGCCTACGTAATGCATGTAATACAATTTCGCCTTAAATTGGATCAAATAATAACGCAAGCATTAAAATATTACATCCGGTTGTGCTCACACACAAACGGATATCATGAAAGCGTGGCCCACATCGGAGCGCGTAATCAGAAATATAACGAAATGGTGTCAGAAATCATAACCCACATGAAATGAAACAGCCTCGCGTTATAATTAGACGCGGGACGCGCCACATCGCTCAGGCGATCAGGGTTGCAAATTATTTATCGTTACACTTTGACGTGCCGTGATAAACGGCGTTTATTAACCGTAACATCATCTAAACACGGGCACACCTCTGATATATTATTAGTGACACTTTCATATCATTATATGTTATTGTTTCAATGTTCATTACTTAATTTCTAGTCTCGAGATTCTGCCACGTACGGTAGGTATAAAAGTTACATAAAACTTATTTTGAATACTTTCGTAATAGCAAACGAGCATGCAGGCCCACCTGATGTTAAGTGGTCACTGCCGCCCATGAACTGCCATCCAACTTCAAATAGGATTTCGGTCCTACTCGCATCGAGCGTTGCTACTCTTGAAGACTAACCATTTCCCTGTCCAATATATTCTTCCTAACACCACTCCCTTTAAACCGACACACGGCAGTCCTTACCTACTCTACTGCTTTACGAGAGAAATTGGTGCTGCGGTGGTGTCGCCCCAGGCGTCATGAGCTTGAATTGTACTTGTACTTGTATTGGCCATTATCCACCAGGCTGATCACCTTTGGGAAAAAAAAAACAAAAAATAGGGGTAGAAATCGAAACATGTGGGATTTCTGCCCATTGATATCCCTCGGTGGCCACAAGACGCACGCAGGAAGACTCTAGAATAAAGATTCATCTTGCGCTATGCCCATAGGGTCCAGAGTTATTAAGTCCCTTATCATTCACGCCTTATAAAGCGCAGCAGCTTGCCATCACAACAAGCTGCCGTCATTACATCCCCTACTCTGACACCTAAGAACAACAAAAAAATAACTTTCTGCATTCAAAATATTTTTAGAGCTCCAGAATAAATAAGTAAATTCTAGACGCACTATAAGTTTGACCAGATTGATAGCTGTAATTTTCATTTAGTCGCTAGCAGTGGGACACATATTTTATTTAGAAATTGATTTTACGTTTGATCCAGCATAAGAGTAAGAGTTTGTAAGGTTGGACGTGGATGTCCATGGACTGTCCAGTGACCACTTAACATCTGCATGCACGTTTGCTACTCCATTTTAAATTCTCTTTATAAATAAACTATTCAAAAATAAAATTTTATACTCTTACTTAAGATCACAAGAGGGTGACACACCAAGCCGGGCTAAGGCGCAAAGAAACCTGATTTATCTTCTTACTTATAGCCATACCGCACGACTCCGCTGGTGCTGCCGGGCGCGAAGGTGCGCCGCGAGCCGGGCCCCACGGAGAGCTACCTGCGCCACCACCCGAACCCAGCCATGCGCGCGCCCCCGCACCACGACTACCGCGACACTCTCATGAGACAAAAGGTAAACAACTTACAACTAAACGCACACATATCAACGATTTACGCGAACTTAACAGACTTTCCACATTAGTCACAATTTAATGTAATACACCATAGATACTTAATCCATATATGGCAATCAACTTTATCAACATTACCGTCACCTGATGAAGAATTTTATAGTTAATATGAGATGAATGAACAATCCTTATTTTTTTTATTCCATACACAAATATAATATGATATATTTATTTACTTCTAATCTGAAGTATTATATACATTTATTAAAGTATTGGCAAAAAAAAAACATGCATTAACTATACTGCTAATGTAGCTTTTGCTCTACATTAATACCTACGGTTAAAACTCTGCATTATTCGTAAGACGAAAGCAATTATATTATTATTACCTACGAGTATAACTACTGACTCTACTAGTCTTTCATATCGATCAATCTTGACTACGAATCAAATTGATAAATTGAAAAATTCAAGAAATTCTGTATTAACCTTGAAATTATTTTAGTCCCGAATTTTTTCCCGAGCATCCAGTTACATTCGACTTTCATAAAACTACCAAATATAAACCTACGAGCGAAAATAAACAATCCGTGGAAATCATTCGCTCAATATAAGTATTGGTGGTCTTTCTTCCCTCGGTCTTTCTCACTCCTACAGATGTTTGATTTAAAACGGTGATCGAATTCATGATTAATAATAGGTACTTGGATCAATCACAATGATCGCACAATACAAAAATGCTGCCACCTACCCATCTATCCAAAAATATCTTGGCAAAGTTTGTACATACTTATTAAAAGAAAATAGGTATATATTTAATTAATGCTACATATACCGCACGACGCTATGCACAGTCAAATGCACGTATGCACACTTGTATCGATTTATATACGTACTTAATTAGGTTGTACTTTGTTCTTAGTATTCACCGTATTGTTTCAAGATATCTTGTACAATAAAACAATAATTGCGTAGTATTATTAAAGCAAATAAAAGAATCCAAAAATATGTATTAAACTTAATATTACTTTCTTGCTAAACAAACTTGGATCTCCCGAAGTTCTAAATTGACTGAAATTGTAAATTCCCAATGTCATCAGGAGCACTGTGTAATATTAAGAATTTTTGGGAAAACTCAGGTGGCAGAATCGGTGTTGCAGCGAGTGGTGGGCGAAGACGCCAACAAGGTGGATCATTAAACGAATTGTGTGACACGTGCCAATGCCAAAACATCATGAGCTTTATGCATGAACTGTTCATCTACTTCGGCTGACACAAAGTCGAAGGTTCAATAGCTGTAGATTCACTGCATCCCCACTTGTTAGTGAAATCTTAGGTCATTAAATTCCACAAAACAATACCTGTCATGCAGTGAATCCTCAGTGGTTTTAATTACATTTCTGGTCTGGACATCGTTTTGGGATTTCTCTCTTCATTGTTATATACTATCATCGGGTTAATGTCATTATATAGTTTGATGTACTTGCTGGTTTTTTTTTCATCTTTTTCTATTTCATGATCATTTCAATTTTGTAAGAGAAAGCAATTGCCCATAAGAAAGTACAAAAATATCCAAGAACTTATTTTTAACCAATTAATATAAAAATATTAACAAGTTTAGTGATAACGTCCTTTATCGATACGACACTGAGTGGGTCTCTAGAAAATTGCTTTCTTCTCAATAAGTCATAACATAAACTTGAATGTTTAAGTCTATTTACATTAGATAGTTACAGTAATAGATTAATTTTATAGGTGGTGCATAAGCAGTTCAACTCTCCTATCAATCTATACTCTGAACAAAACATCGCCAACTCTATCAGACAACAAACTTCGCCTCTACCGTAAGTATTTTAGTCGTATATAGATGAGTCATTTTAGAAAAGCCTAGATTAAATTTATGAAACAAAAATTCCTAGATATTTCAGAACAGAAATCAAAGGTCAAATAACGTTTATCTTAGAACAGAATTTCAAGAGCATGGACCAGTGCCAAAAGAAAATAACTGACATTCAACAACTATACAGAATAAGTTGTTTAGGTCCACACTGTACATACATTTAGTGAAATAAAAAGCTAAATTACCGTCTTCCTATATTGGTTAAAGGAATATAATTATCTCTTTATATATTTACGTGTGTTTATTCGCTTAAAGCGCCTTTTGCTGAAATATCACACAATACACTTTATTCGACGTAATAGATACCGTAAACAATTGTTTACGGTTAATAAAAATCACAAAATTATTGGTAGAAAATTTACTTGTATCTAAATAGTACAAGTATGAGTTGATGTTCGTGAAACTAAATTGGTAACATGAAGTTAACCGTACTGTTTCTGTTTAAATGATTTGGATGTACAATAAGAATATGTAATAATAGAAGTATTTCTTTGCTCATTTAGCTCTAACGGCCATTACGGGCGATCACACGTAGTCAAGAGGCAAGTTTTTTACTAGAAACGCCGCCAATACGACAGTCGACGCCTATCTTCTCTCATGACGCATTAATGCTTATTTATTTTTATTTGCTGTTTTTCGACTCTTTCGATCTTCGTCTATCTATCTTTCACGCCATAATTAAATTCAATCGTATCGTTCAGCGAGGCGACGACGTCGACACGTCGCCCAAAACTAGACGGAAGTGTCGAACTGTCATGACACTTCATGCGCACACATTCACGCGTCCATACGCACCATGCGTGAAAAGTGTAGTGATCACCATCGTAATACTAGTGTCTAATACCTAGATGTAATCGAAATTATAAAATTACGTGTTAATATTAATTATAAGATGGAGAACCTATTCTACACGATTAATGTTAGTATTTTTATCGACCTCTCCTTCCTGAAAAACAAACACTAAACGTCGAACGTACACGTACTAACCGCTTCCGCGCCCCATAATATGTCGACGGAGACGAGTCTAATATTGTTTTCTCTCTATTATTGCGTTGCGCCCGCTAACCGACTAAAAACTAACTCCGTCCCTCGACCGCCCTCCGCCACACTGCAGCCACAAGCCGACCGTGGTGTACGACCCGGCCAAGTCCGACACGTTCCGCGCGCTGCAGGAGGACGGGCTCGGCGCCGACCTCGCCGCGCCCACGCCGGCGGACCCCGTCACGCCTAAGGTCTTCACGGCGCCGCCCAACAAGGTACCAAGGTCTTCTTATTCAACGAGGTTGACATTATACATAATATATGTACATACACGTAATATTTATGAACACACATGTACTCATGATATTTTTGAAAATCTAACCGATACAGACTATTCTATAAAGAGATTTCTAAACACAAAACATTTTTTTTTTATTTAGGTACTGTTTATTCGCAAATCACACAAAAACTGCTCAATAGATTTGAATGGGATTGTTAAATTTAGTCTTAACCTCTCGACCACCCGCTACGGTGGGTCAGAGTTCAAATCCCGGCACGCACCGCTATTTCTCGTAATATTGTCTGTTCTCAATTTTCTAAAATAGTGTTAGAAATTAATTATCACTCGCGTTAACGCTGAAACAATACATCGTAGGCAAACTTGCATACCTGAGAGTTCTCCATAAAGTTCTTAAAGCCATGTGAAGGCTGTCAATCCGCACCCGGCCAGCGCTGCAGCGTGGTGAACTATGGCCTTAGCCCTCTTATCTCTGAGAGAAGACCAGTGCCTAGTAGTGGGACTGTAGTAGTAGTAGTAGTAGTAGTAATAGGTTGATGATGAGACTTGATAGTAGTATCTTTGTAATTTCTAGTATTTATCTAGTCTCTGAAGTATGTACGGTAGGTTGCCTAGAATGGTTTATTACTCTCAGGTGGTGACATGCTAGACTACCGTAGCACTTTATAAATCTGTTCATTGGCCTCCATCTCCGGGCCAGCCCCTATCTTATCTATAATACTTGGCCAAGCTTGGATATTGCCATTCAAATTGTGCAAATAAATATAAGCATTGTTCATTGCATTGCATTGCAGTACGGCTTAAGTACTTTATCGTTTTCGAAGCCAAGCTTTTAATCGTTAAAATTATCCTAGTCTCGTAACGGGCTTTTAGGTTCAATATTGTTTAACTGATTGTAAAAATATAAATACCTTTTGGCTTTTAGCCTCTAAGTATCTATGCGACAGAATAACAAACTTCTTTGATGACCATTAGAAATTGTAAGAACTGATCACCATTCCATCCGGTCACGCTTCTATAAGGTGTTTGCGATTGCACCTTTTGTAACAATAGGATTACTTATTACTGCCCGTGACATGGTTCTAAATTTTGTATGTTTTATGTGCTTCCAGAGGCCAGTGCCACCTCCAAAACAAAAGCAAGCTGCGACTCCGAAAGGAAAACAAACGACCTTCGTAAGTAATTCAGTTTACCTACTTATATATATCTATATATATAAATCACATCTTTTATATATTAACGGAATAGTAACGGAACAGCCCATGGACATCCACATAACATCTCTACTAAGACGTAAGTCCTAACTAAAGTTGTACGTGGATGCGTCCATGTTTGTAATTGAATCATATGCATTATCCATTTTGAATAATGGATCACTAACCTCCTAGTTAATATTGGTAATGTTATAAATATCTTCCGTTGTGCTTCACTCAGAAAATTTAATGGTATTTCAATTTATTTCTTTCAGGTAAATTCACTACACGAAGAGCATATTCAACAGTCGAATTCATTCAAACGTCTCATGTACAATGTACTCGGTGACACCGAGTTCTAACGTGCGGCATAACGTCACAGACGTCGACACCTCATAGTTCCTAGTTGACAACAATATAATATGTCAATATTACAAATAAATACAAAGGAAACGTGAAAGATTCAATGAACTGCAAATCGAAATTTAACTCTGTTGGCTTTAAGATGAATCCATCCAAAATGTTAATCACCAGAATGAATGACTGAACCCGTAGCGGTTAGTTCAAGACAAGGGCGCCTCCAATACTTTAGACTTGTCGTTTAGTACCAAAGTTACCGAGACTAACAAATTTAATTATTTTAACTCAATGTGTTATGTATTTTTGTGGATTTAATTGTTCTAATACTCGAGTATTAGGATTATAAATTATATTTACAGTAAGTAGTAAAGTAACGTTTATTATTACTAAGTGTTGATTTTCTGTTTGTACAGAAATATTGTTTATGTATACATGATTTAAGTGTTGAGTGTACAGTCTAGTCACATCGACCCGAGCTCCGGTCGCACTGAAGAGAATGCGATTCGATCAACTAAATAAATTATTTATTTTTAACTAACGATTTGTTTAATTTTTGGAGAAAAGAAATATCAATGAATCTCAAAATAACTATATTTATAACCTGAATTAACAATTTTACATAACAAAAAAAAATACAGTCTTACAAATTTCACGAATTATAAGTACACAGAACGAAAATGAAATTTAATTTTGAGCAAAAGAAAACACTTACCAACTTATATCACAATATACAGACAAGGGTGCCGTCTCTTGTGCGAGCTCAACGGACAATGGCAGTGCGGCGGGCGGTTAGCTCAACAGCTCACGACAACACAACAGTTTCAATAAGGCACTACTCGCATTATGTCTTAGTTAGATATAACTTCTGAAAACATGACTTATTGCACAACAGACTGAGGGTGATGAATTGTTATTACAGCTCGTATTACAATTACGTATATAGAATTACGGAACGACTATTTACAATACTGTTAAAACAAGACGTAATTGTGTGATATGTAACACACAGTCAGTACACGATGTGTTCGAACGTCGTAACACTACAAGACATCCCCTCGCACCCAGATGTTCTGGCCTACCTTACTTTACTCCAAAATATACAGCGACTATTAGGGACCTATTTATTACACGAATATATTAATTTCATCAAAATCAAAATGTATACTATCGTAGTAAACAATAAACGAATTACATTTTTAGCTATTCATAAAAATTAAGCTGCTATTTTGTCTAGTTTACATTTCATCATACTTAAATTTGTAATAGTAACATTGAAGCAAATCCATAGTCAAACAGGTCCCTAACACCATCATCCAAATTTACAATTTTACAACATTCACGATATATGTACAAAGGTATTAACATAGGTCTGATAGAATGCCGAAATATTTAAGAAAAAACACATGATTTAATTTACAATATAAAAATGCTGCACTTATACTGTCGCTACATGAAACAAAGAAAGAACGTGAATAAATAAACATACATCAAAAGTCAAAATATACATCACAAATTTTTTTTGTGACTGTTTCAGCTGACTCGCGCTACTAATAAAACGAATAATGTTTGTCAAGACAGTATTTTACAGCGTTCATACATGACTAGACCGATAGTACTGAATCATATATGAAAATAAATGTAATGAAATCTAACACACGTCAAAATTTCGATTACATTATAAATGCTCAAATCGATTATTCAGATATTTAAATGGATACTATTTATGACGTTTAAATTGGGGCTTCCCAGATTTTTGAATAAGGATTATAATAAAATAAATTATTTCGGCCCAAGGCTAAACAAAAGGCGTATTTGAACTAAGAAATGAATATACATTTAAGTTTCTCTACGCGACATTGGATGATGTCACCATTCGATTCCGTGCGCCGATTGCCCTGAGTCCATTGTAGCGCAGATAATCTTATTAATTAGCACCAAACGTCAAAACTATCAATTAACTTCTAACTACAAGTACAATTTAGCAGATTTATTACAGAAACTATCTAACTGACTATTATTTATATATTATAAAGGTACAGACATAAAATAATTAAGATTTGCACATAGTTGTAACGAGTTATCGTAATTTTTGCGACATAATTCTAAATGTTTGTTAAAATATGATTACAATTTACAAGTATCAACAGAGAATCGTTTTTCTCGTTTATTTTTTCAGTAAGCCTCCCGAGATTAACAAAAATAGATTAACTAGACTAACGAGCTGACAGATAAATAATTATGTGATTTCGTTAGTGATGTTTAATGAGTGATGAAGTTATAAATATAAGTCAATAGTATATAATGAAATTATGATATAGATCTTTTTACGTATAGTTTGTCCAGACAGCGCGTACTATATAAATCTACATTTTTTATACCTTTGGTTTTTTACACCTCAATGCTCAAGTGCATATGAATTTGCAAGTGCACAAGCACTGCAAATTATATAGTCTAATTTTACCTATTTACTTTTAATAAAATTGTAATGATATAATTAGTTTAGTAATGAATATTGTATGTGAAAAAAATTAAGAACGAAATGATATGACTAAAAAATCTCTTTTTCATATGCAGGACACAAATATTCACGTTACATGTTTTCTTACAAATTTTTACTTAAACGTTTGGTTTTCTAAGTTTTTTTTTCGAAATGGATGATTTAATGGGTTTGCAGAATAAGCTACAGCCCAATATATTTTTAAGGAAACTGATTCGACCAGTAAGTTATTTTGGGTTAGGTCAAGAAACCTTAACGATGACTGAGATCATTGTAACTTTTCTTTTTTACCATATTCTAAAGATATAAATTAGGAGGTCATTCAATTATTTGTATTATATCACAAAAAAAAATACGCTTAACACTTTCAGCCCCACCCTATACTCTATCCACGGAGACAAGTTAGTAGGGAAAACATAGAATTGTTTGTAATTGGCCAGCGATACCCGTTAATGCAGTGTACAGACTACGTGTATATTTTAGTCTGTTCGTGGTACCCGTACTGTGCAGACGCGCTCATATT
>DWKW01002002.1:0-11635 GCA_018250115.1 Doberes anticus
TTTCAAAAGCCATGTCGTTAATATTGATTTTAATTTTCTTGATGTTAGGATTTTTAAGGAATCGGGTAATTTATTATATATTTTAATTGCCATATAATACACATTTTTGTGACTAAGTCGCAACCTACAGTTAGGTATAATTAGTTTGTTGGGGAAGCGTGTGGGCCTAGTAGAATATTCTGATATTTTTGGAAAGTATTCTGGATGTTTGTGTACAAACAAACAGACATCTCTGATATATAGCGATGGAAGCGTCAATATTTTATTTTTCTTGAACAATGGTATGCAACTATCCATCCAGTGTGCGCTGCATATAGCACGGATACATTTTTTTTGAATTCTGAACGCCCGTATGGAGTCTGACGAATTGCCCCAAATTATCAGACCGTAACTTAGTACCGACGCTACATAGCCGTGGTAGGCAGACCACGCTGCTTGTTCAGAGACCGTCTGTCTTATTCTCTTAAGCGCAAAAATGAAGCGGTCCAATTTATTACAGAGGTAATCTATGTGCTCTTTCCATTTTAAGTTTTTATCAATTATTATTCCAAGGAATTTTGTATAGTGAATTTCGTCAATTTTTTTGTCATTATATTTTATTTCCATATCACTTGCATTTCTATTCGTATTAAAATTAATTATATTGGTTTTATTTACATTTAGTGCTAAATTATTATTATTTAACCATACAGTGATTTCATTCAGTGAATTAACTATTTTATTTTTTAATGTATGTCTGTTCTTATCTTTTATAACCACAGTGGTATCGTCTGCAAAAAGTATACACTGACTTGTTGTAGAGTCAGGGAGGTCGTTAATGTACGTTAGAAATAACAAAGGCCCAAGTGTACTGCCCTGTGGTATAGCGCTATCATGATTTACCCTAAATTGCGAACTGTATATAATTTTTGTGGGTTGATTGTGCAGTGTTCCTATTTTAACTATTTCAGTTTTTTGCTGCCGACCTTCTAAAAAACTTTTTACTAAGTCATAGGCATTACCTCTAATCCCGTATCTTTCTAGTTTAGACATTAAGTTTTTGTGTACCACCAAATCGTAGGCTTTTGTCATATCCAGGAAAAGTGTAGAGACAGGTATTCTTTGGTTTAAGCTTTCACTGATAATTTTAATAAGGTTGAATGTTGCTAAGGATGTTGAACTGTTTTTGCGAAATCCAAATTGTTCTTGTCGTAAAATGTTATGTTCGTTAAAAAAATTTTGCATTCTAGCGTTTATTGCCTTCTCGATAATTTTGGAAAATATTGGGACAAGAGTAATAGGCCTGTAATTATTTAGGTCACACTTATCTCCTTTCTTAAATAAAGGTTTCACAATTGATTTTTTAAGTTTCTCTGGAAAGCGACCTTCTTCAAATGTTAAATTTATTATATAGCTCAAAGGTTTACATATGTATTTTGCACAAGATTTTATAGTTTTTGTGTCAATGTCATCGTAACCTACAGATTTACTATTGTTCAGTCCCTGTATAATTTTTAAAACTTCAAGATCACACGTAGGTTTTAAAAATATGCTTTTCGGATTTATATTTATATGTTTATTAGTATAATTAGCTGTAGGACGTTTATCAGCTGTAAGATCTATAAAAAAATTATTGAATATATTTACTAGTTTTCTTGGGTCCGTCTCTATACTGTTTTTATAATTTATTGCAGTAACACTGTGGAAAGAGTTACAGTTTATTTGATTTTTTATTGTTGCCCAAGTAGCTTTACATTTATTACTACTATTTTGTATGTATTTTGTATTTATTAGCTGTTGTGCTTTAAATAGACAATCTTTAAATATTTTATTGTATTTTTTATAATTACTTTTATTTATATTTTTGTTACATTTGCTGAATTTTTGTTTTAAATAGAGACGTCGCTTATGTAAACTGGACTTTTTTAACCCTTTCGTCAACCATTTTTGTTTCTTGGTTTGTGTCGTTTTAATTTTAATAAATGGGAAACACAAATTATAAAATAAAGTGAAGATGTCATGAAAAATGTCAAAAGCTTTATTAGTATCAGTCAAGTTATATATTTCCGAAAATGTCAATGTTGATATATAATAGTCAAACTTTTTATAATTTTCTACACTGAAATCCCTTTTATATTCATACCAAAAGTTTATGGTTTTGTATTTTTCTACGGGGATATGAATAGTTTGGGCCGTTTCGTGATCCGACAAACCCAGATAGTGGATACGGGATTCTATCATACTATTTGTATTACTCGCTATTTGATCGAGACAAGATTTTTGTCTCGTCGGACGATTCACGTGGAAGGTAAAATTGTAATTTTTTAGTATAGTAGACAGCTCTTTTGATTGACTATTGTCTTTTAAAATATCAACATTCCAGTCTCCGCAAATTATCACCTTGTGTTTTATTTTTTTGGCTAGATTATATAGTAAAGAGTTAAGCCTCTGGAAAAAGTAACGTATGTTGCTACTCGGTGTCCTGTAAATACATACTATTATTATTTTGACATCTGTAAGTTCTATGCCACAGCACTCAAATTCATAAGTGTGTGATAATACTTTTGCAATGTCAATTGGTTTTATTTGTAGGTCATTTTTTACCATGATACAGGAGCCACCACGCCTTTCTCTTTCTCTAGAAAAATAACTGCCCACTTTATAATTTTTTAACAATATGTTAGGCTCAGTACCTCGTTTAACGAACGTTTCTGTGAAACAGAGAATATCTAAATTAATATTGTCATTTTGTTTGAGTTGCAATAAGGCTAATTGTACAATATCTAATTTATTTAATAGGCCCGCTATATTTTGGTGCAGCAACCCTAATTTATTTCCGAAAAAAATGTTTATTGGGCTCTTCAGATTTAGCACATGATATTTTTTTGAAATAGTAAGGTATTGTCCCCTTCTTTTCATAACCTTCTGCCGTGTTTTTTAATTTAATTTTATCAAATTGTTTTTGAAAAAGGTATGGGATAGTGCCTTTATGATTAATTCGTTTTTCTGTATATAATAACGGCGATTTATTTTTATTTTCGACTGTTTTATTATATTTTGATATTTTATTATTTTTCTTTTTTGTTTTGTAGAGAAATTGTTCTTCATAGTCTTCAGAGTCTATTTTTAAATTCAAAGTCTTAGATATTTGTAGTAAATTTTCTTCAATTGTTGTTGTGTAATTGATTTTTATGTAATGACAGTGTGTGAAAGTCTTAGTTAATGAAAATATTGTATCGTTTAGTTTTTTCTCTTGTAAATACTTGTTGCTTATGGTTTGTAAAATGTATACCTGAAAATGTTTTAATCTGTTTAGCGCTATACATAAGTTTTTTAATAAAATAATAGGATTCTTATCATTTGATCCTATGGCTATAACAATTTTATCACCTAGCTTAAGTTTATTACACAATATTTCGGTATATGATAACACATCCAAGCTCAATGCGTTTGGTTTAACTAATGCAGAAATATTATAATTATCGTTCCATTTATTTTTCCTTGAATGAATTAGGGTTGAAGCAAGTCCTTTAGCTTGTTGGTCTCCTACAATGAACACTGTACGTTTGTTGCTTACACCACCGCCCTCTGTGTTCTCAGGCTTAAAACATTTCATAGCGTCGGGAGATGTCGCTGCTTTTTTACCGATACTGTGTTGATCTTTTTTAGTTTTCAAATCTTTCATAGAAGTCGTTGTCGCCTCAGGTTTCGAAACTGTTCTGATTGGAGTGCTCGTACGGTTTTGCTGTGCAAAATTTTCAAATCTTTTTTTTTTAACCGGAGATAATTTTGTATGAATTTTTTTACAGCTATTCACAGTGGAAATATTCGAAGATTTGCTAATATTTGTCGATTCCTTCTTATTGTGTATTAAATGTGGTATTTTTTGTTCGTAGGTGGTTTTTTTCTTTTTATTCAGATTTTGTTTTTCTGCCTGTAGTTCTTGAATTTGTTCAAAAGCGGCACTAAGTTCTTTTTTTAGATTTTCTACGTCTTGTTTTAATTCCATTATTACTTGATTTTGTTCCATCTTCAAACTATGTATTTCGCATAAAATGTTGTTATTATCAGTCACACTTGAATGTTCACTATCCGTACATTCAAGAAAGTTGTCAGATAAGTTTAAGGTTTTTGTTTCTTTTTTTCTATATGTGACATTATCGAAACTCATTTTTGATAGTTTGACTTTGAGTGAAAAAAAAAAAAAAAAGAAACAACGGATTTTCTAAAAATGTTCTTCAATGGGATTTGAACTTCCGACGTTTTGGACGTTGTGTATTTCGCAACCGCTGGACTGCGGAAGCTCAACGTAAACTTGCCAATTTTAAGATGACTTTTCACGTGATTTATTTAAGACAACAACGAATGTAATGACCATATAAGGTAATGTTGTTACTTCTTCTTTGTCATTGGTCGGTGGTATGAGTCATTGGTAGTTGCACTGCACTTATTTATAACAATGTACTTTGCACAATGTAAACTTTTGACAATATCTTCGCAATTTCACTATGTAGTTGTTATTTAACTGTTGCACTTTATCACTTAGTTATCTGTGTATGATGTTTACCACTTTTTTTACCGCCAAGTCACTTTTTTACTAGAAATATCTTTATTTAATTGCGGAGTCCTTACTTTTACGTGCTTACACGCCGCCGTCTACCGTCTTCTTTTCATCATCGTCAACCCATTAATACTCTACAGCAGTTCACTTCCCAAGTGAGAAGTTTCAACCATAGTCCATCACGCTGACCAAGTGCGGTTGGTGGGCGTCACGCACCTTTCAGAACATTTTGAACTCACACGACCTTGAACTCGAAGGCAAGCGGGTTTTCGAACGATATTTTCTTTCATCGAAAATCAAGTTTAAATTCATATAATTATCTTCGAAAACAAAAACTCTGACTAAGAATCAAATCTGAATCCACCGGAGCGAGGGTTTAGCTTAATATCTCTAGTCTATCGCAGCTTTAATAAATTATGCTCATGTCTATATGGCACATATTTTACAGTGTCTCGTATCAGTGCTCTCGTGTCATGGCTGGGAAGTAATTACTGTAGAAGGTATTGGAAATAGAACACTTGGATACCACGAGATACAAAGCCGTTTGGCTAAGTTCAATGGGACTCAGTGTGGATACTGTACACCAGGATGGATTATGAACATGTACAGGTATTACAACAATATATTCTGATACAAACATTTTTTTAACCATACCGATAGCGAGACGGTGGTAGAGTCTGAAAGGCTGGCCTGCGGCGACACCAGCGTTGCCTAATTTGCCGTTAAGCAGCACTGTGACCACTGCTGAGTAAAGAATAGTCAGACAGACAACACTAAACATGATGCGATCCAACTTGGTTCTCATGAGTAACAACGCATTCGTATACAAACTTAGAAAGGACTTCCGCCCAATACGAGATGGGATGTGGATGTCCATGGTTTGTATTGACCGCTTTACATCAGGTGGCCTGTATGCTTGTTTTCTGCTCTTTCAATACAAATTGAAGAGAAAACGTAAATTCAAAGGTTATTTTTCCAAAATAGTAAAAGTACTAAGATTTTGTCATATCCTAAATTCCTTGAGCTTTTCTATTTACCATCATTAACAAATCTGCTTATATTTTAACAGTATTTACTCATCGAGAGATAAGAATTTAAATGCAGCAGAGATCGAAAATTCGTTTGCTGGTAATATTTGTCGATGCACTGGATACAGACCTATTGCAGATGCTTTTAAGTCATTTGCTATTGATAAATCTAAAAATATAGCCGATAAGCTATTCGATGTAGAAGACTTACACTCATTTAAAACATGTGGAGTGAAGTGTAAAGAAGAATGTCCTCATAAAAGAAATAGCGACAGTAGATTGTCCGTTAAAGTTGTTTCAGAAGATAAAAAAACAGAAGAAGATTTGTGTGTTTTAGGAAATGATAATAATGAAGGCTTAACTATAACGAGTGCTTCATATAAATGGTTTAAAGTATACAGTTTAGCAGATGTTTTTAAAGCTATGAGTAATTGCTGTGATTACAAATTGATTGCCGGAAATACTGGACAAGGTACATCAAATGAATGCCTAATAATGATTACTTACTTATAGTAAGATACAAATAAATTAAAATACTTCTACTACTAATACTTACCTTACCTAACTTTTTACAGGAGTGTATCATGTAATAGATTATCCACCCACAATAATTGACATCAACAGCGTAGCAGAATTGAAAGGATATAAATTAGACGTCAATCTAGTAATAGGAGCATGCATGTCATTGACAGAAATGATGAAACTTTTTTTAAAGATGTCATCAACTAACGAAGGTTTTTCTTACCTGAAACAGTTTTATGATCACATGGACTTAGTCGCCCATATTCCAGTGAGAAACGTGAGTGCCTGATAACCTATAATTTCCACCATAAACAGTAAACATAAAAAACCTGTATCAAATAATTCATATCTAATGATTTTTTCCAGATTGGCACAATTGGAGGTAACCTATTCCTAAAGCATAGCAATAATAGTTTTCAGTCTGATGTTTTCTTACTATTTGAGTTGGTTGGCGGTATGATTACAATCGGTAAGAATATTTTTTCAAGTTTTGAGTACTAACAAATGCAATTCAGTAAGATTTAAAATATTTGCTTTGTAATTTCTAATATTAACTATCAAAACATTATATGCTTTTTACTAGCCAGTGAAATTAGCAGTGTGAAGGTGATATCGTTAATGGAGTTTCTGAAAACAGACATGAGAAAGAAAATAATTTTAAATGTTTTATTGCCGCCTCTTTCCAAATTTTGTTTCGTTAAAACGTACAAGGTAATTTTAGAAAATAATTTGTTTCACTGTTTGTAGTTCTTGCATTGTTTAAATGTCTGCGTAACTTTCTACGCTGTTGCATAAACAAAACATATTAAATGCTGTAACTGTTTTAGATCATGCCTAGATCTCAAAATGCTCATGCGGCTGTCAATGCTGGATTTTTATATAAATTTAAACACAATGCTGATGTAATTGAAAAAGCAACAGTTATTTTTGGTAGCATTTCCCCAAAATTCACTCATGCAGAAAATACCGAAAAGATTATTGAAGGCAAAGATCTTTTTTGTAATGATACCTTACAAGCAGCTTTAAAATGTTTAGCTGATGAAATAATTCCTGAAGATGAACCTCCTGAACCTTCAGTAGATTATCGGAAAATGCTTTCTTTAGCACTTTTCTATAAGGTAATTCTAAATTTACTTAATATCATTTAAAGTTGTAATTATTAAAATAAAAATATTTAAAGTAAGTAAGTAATAAAAATATTTTATTGTGTTTCAATTCTTCTTTCTTTCGTTCTTACATCACTTTAGGGGATACTGAGTTTGTGTCCTGATGAAAAAATGAACTCTACATTCAAATCAGGTGGTGAAGTTATAAAAAGACACACATCTCAAGGTACTCAAATATATGATACAGACAAAACCGTATGGCCACTCAATAAACCAGTGCCTAAACTTGAAGCATTACTTCAATGCAGCGGAGAAGCTACCTTTGCTAATGATTTATCAGCTGAAATTAATGAAGTATTTGGTGCATTCGTGACCGCTGATGTTAATCCGGGTAGTATAATAAGTGGTTTTGATACAACAGAAGCATTTGTAAGTTTTATTTCTGTTTATTTTGACTTATTAAGTTATTATTAAATAAGCAATGTCCAGGTCAAGGTCAATCAGTATTTTAATTATGTTATAATACTGAAGTATTGCTTTGATGGTGGTAGCGTAGATGTAGAAGGCTCGCCTGCGGCGGCACCAGCGATGTGCGTATTTCTACCGTAAAGCAGCAGTGTTGCCACTGCTGTGTTTCGGTTTGACGCAAGTGGTTAGCCAGGTTACACTGGACATTAGGCATTCCAACTTTGTCTTTAGGAGTAGCAACCACGTACGACCTCAGATAGAATTTCGCTCCTATTACCATTTAACAAAGGGTGGCCTGCACGGTCGTTTGCTATTTCGTTAATATAAAACATCATCATAACTACTCACTCTTATGGCGTTAGAGTTATCTTGAATTCAATTCTGAAAGCGTCTTCTTATAAGTCTTGTCTAACTATGTATGTTACATAAATTTACCAAATTAATTAATAACATTTCTTTAATTTTAGAAAATTCCTGGCGTCATAGCATTTTATTCAGCTAAGGATATCCCCGGTGACAACAACTTTACACCAACAAACATTTCAATACTAAATTTCAACGAAGAAATTTTGTGCTCAAAAGAAGTTAAATTCAATGGACAGGCAGTTGGTATTATTGTTGCTGACCGAGAAAAAACTGCCAATAAAGCAGCAAGACTAGTTAATGTGCAATATGAATTATTAAATAAGAATAAACCTCTATTAAATATTAAGGATGTCCTAAATTCATCTGAAAAGGACAAAAGAATTACAAAAGAGCGCGTAGTGGAACCAACTGAAATTGGGAATGACATTAAATCCATTATCTTTGGTGATCTTTCATTAAACGGCCAATACCATTATCATTTGGAAACTCAAACATGTGTAGTGAAACCAACTGAAGATGGATTAGAAGTGTATTCTTCTACACAAGGGCTAAATATAACGAATGTTGCAGTAGCCCAGTGTTTAAATGTTCCTGTTAATAGGTATAATTTTATTTAAATTAACAAGGCTTTATTGCATGGCGTTTAAAATTTTTAGAATCAAGCCGTTAATATTTATAAGCCTTCTAAAATTTTTTTTACAGTGTTAATGTGATCGTACGCCGTGTAGGGGGTGCTTATGGTGGTAAAGTAACTAGAGCTACTCACATTGCCTGTGCAGCGGCCATTGTATCACATTTGCAAGGAAAGGTTTCTAGATTCATACTTTCAATCGAAGATAATATGAGGATAATTGGAAAAAGATCGTCTACAGTTTGTAATTTGGAGGTAAATAAAATATACCAAACTTTTTTTAAGAAATGGAAAATAACATAAAGGCGGACTTAATGCGAAAAACATATGCTAGTCGGCCTTAAAGCATTTAAAAATAATAGTCTACTAAGACTATTATTTTGTGTTATGTAAGTGATGTTCACATTATAAATATTTCAAAAAATTGTAGGTAGGTGTGAACGCTGATGGTAAAATCCAGTACCTAAAGAATAAGTACTATCAAGACAATGGGTGTTCTCAGAATGAAACGATTACCGATATAACGTTACAACATTTTCCAAGTTGTTATGACAGTAGAAGGTGGCGTATTGAAGCATACAGTGTGCTAACGGATTTGCCTTCTACAACTTGGTGTAGAGCTCCTGGTAAGAAAAACACAACGTTAGATTTTATTTACTACGTCCACTACATAGTTATTACATAATATTTTTATTTAAATTTTCATACTACCATAGCATCAACCGAAGGAGTTGCAACCACAGAATATATCATGGAGAGGATTGCACATGTTATAGGCAAAGATCCCTTGGAAGTTCGACTAGCAAATATGAATATTAAAGACAACCCGATACCTGAATTGATTGAACAGTTAAAGAAAGACTCCAATTATGATGAAAGGCTGGTAGAAATAAATAAATTTAATACTGAAAATCGATGGAGAAAGCGTGCCATCAAACTTATGCCTATGACTTATGAACTATTTTATATTGGGCCGTATAATTCTATTATTTCAATATACCACGCAGATGGAACGGTGGCAATAACTCATGGTGCTATTGAAATGGGTCAAGGTATTAATACAAAAGTAGCCCAAGTTTGTGCTTATACTCTCAAAGTACCTTTAGAGAAAGTTAGTGTAAAGCCAAGTACTAGCTTTACTTCTCCTAATTGCATGGTTACTGGTGCGAGCGTTGGAAGTGAATGTGTTGCTTTCGCTACTATGAGAGCTTGTGAAATATTGCTAGAAAGATTGGAACCTGTGAAGAAAAAAATGAAAAATCCAAAATGGGAAGACCTTATAAATGAAGCATACAAATCTGGAATAAATCTTCAAGCTTCATACATGTACGATACAAGTGAACCAATCAAACCATACGACATTTATGGTGTTATTGTGCTAGAAGCTGAAATTGATATTTTGACTGGAAATCATGATATAAGAAGAGTCGACTTACTTGAAGACACAGGAAGAAGTTTGAGTCCAGAAATCGATATTGGTCAGGTACTGTAAACATTCATAGAACCAAAGCTACACAGGAGTTCTAATGTAGGTTAGTTAGATATAAGCAACGTTCCTTGAAATTTAGGGACAACAAGTGTATCAAGTCAAGTTAGAACAATCTTAGAGGGATAAAACAAAACAAAAGAATTACACCCATATTATTCGTTTTGAAAACTTCATTCATTCACATCTGATTACGACCATTGTACTATTTATTCATTATAACAGGTAGTGTTGGCAAATGAGGATTATTCATATTAAAGTAAAATTTTACTGGGTTGGACCATAATCAAGGAGTAAATAACAGTTTCTATTTACTTAAGAAGTAGCAAATGAGCTTACTGACAGACCCGTTCCCAGCAGTAGGATAATAATGAGTTGGCAACGATGTAACGAGTTAGCAGGCCACTTTATATAATCATTGATCATTGGGATCAATGATCGTCAACTGGAATATTTTCTATCACCCGTTTATTAACTAATTGCTAAATATTTTTCAGGGAACCATTTTCTTTCAGTTTTTTAACTACTCAAAGGTTTAATTTTATGAGTAGTTGATTTTCTAGAAGCATCATACTTTTGTCAACAGATTGAAGGTGCGTTTGTCATGGGCCTTGGCTACTGGACTTCAGAGAAGCTGGTATATGATAATAAAACTGGAAAAATTCTCACAGATCGAACTTGGACCTATAAGCCTCCTGGCATCAAAGACATACCTGCTGATTTCAGGGTGTACTTTCGAAGAAACGCCCAAAACAAATTTGGTATCTTGCAATCTAAAGGTTAGAACCAACTTCTGTGTTTCAGTGAAAAACATTTAACATGTTAATCATCAAACACTTTCCAATAACATAAATTTTCAATACTTCATTCTAAAGCAACGATAGGCCAGGTGGATTCTGGTCTTCTGGTTCTTCGGCTTCAAATACTACTGGTAGTGGAACATCTGTTTTTGTTCAAAGTTACGTATGTGTATACGAGCCTTCGACATAAGACTCTACCATCGATTACCGCGATTCATACCACTTTGCCAGTGACAACCGTAGTAAAACACCGAGAAAGAGGGTAGACCGTCTGATCTTAAATTCATCATCCACCAGCATGTTTTCAGTATATCCGTGAATATGGTGCATGTAATAACGCCGAAATATATGCTACTCCAAAGTGATATGAATCGCGGTGAATATCCCGTTAATAATAATTGAATGTCGACCCACCACAGCTGGATCGAGATACCGTAGTGGTGGTTATAATGGACCGCTAACGATATACTAATATAATGACGAACGACAGTAGGCGTAGAAGTAAACGTTTATTACGTAGAACCTACAGAAAAACGATGGTGGTAGAGTCTTATGTCGAAGGCTCGCCTGCGGCGGCACCACCGTTGCACCTGTTTTTGCCGTGAAGCAGTAGTGTGAGAACTGGTGTGTTTCGGTTTGAAGGGTGTAATTAGGCAGACGACACTGGACGGGAGGCATTCCAACGTAG
>DWKW01002003.1:0-11631 GCA_018250115.1 Doberes anticus
CAGAAAAAATGTACGCATAGCTCTCACTCTGAAGACACTTCCATTTGTTTGAGTATATCTGAATGGTCAACTGGTACCAATACAGTTCGTCAATACGCAAATCTGTCAGCATCAGAAAGTATATCGGCAGTTTCTGTTCCTAAAAGTGAGAAGTCAGAAAACGCAAAAGTATATTCAGTTTCTCATACAAGTAAAAAATCTGAACCAAAACCCAAAATAGGTTCTCAAGCAGAAGCTAGTTCAAAAAGTAGCAGTCTTGACAAGAGTTCTGAAAATATCAAATATGATAAATTATATAGCTCAGAAACAACAGTTTCCAGAAAAGGTATCGATAGCAGCTCTGGCACTAAAAGTGACAGTACCTTAACACTAGCTCAGTCCATTTCTGATTGGTCGGCTAGTACTAGTCACACTCTCGTTGCCACTGCCCGAGAAGATCAACAGGAAGTAGATGACCCTAAAACAGATGACACTGTAATAAAAGAACCTGTACCTAATGTAGAGGACAAACAAGACGTAGAAGCTTCCGAGGCCCAGTTTTCGCCAACTAATGAAAAACACGACGAAATAAAGGAACCCGTGCTAAGATTAACAACGTCTTACGTTAGTAAAACTGACAAATCATCGTCTATCAGCTACAGCGATAAATCGGATAAGTCTAGTTCTAGCTCATTAAGCAGTTTACAAAAACATACAAATGGTGTGTTAAGATTTGATCAAAGACTGAAAGGTTATGCAATGCATGATGCCACACATGAACGATATATAAAGACACCTCTAAAAAGTCTTAGTTACGAGGAACAAACGCACAGATATTCAAGACCAACAACACGCTGTCAAAGTGAGGACAGTGGTTACAAGCCTTATGTTGTAGGACCACAGCCTGAGATAGACATTGAGGTTCCATCTCAGCTTTATAGCCAAGAAGAAAAGCATAGTGAGCGGTATCAAAGTCAAGAGTTTTCGAACATAATACGGGAGGAAAGCAGTAGCCAATTTCTAAGGTCTGACTATAAACCATTGGCGAAACATGCAAGTTATGACGATAAGACACTTTCAAAACATCAAATTAAAGAATACAAAACTTCGCAACAATATCGAAGCAAGCCCAAAAGTTGGTCATTCCACGAGCATTATCTAAGTTCAGCAGATTTGCCCATGATAGCTGTGCCAGAGATACCATCTGTTCATAGAGATTTTCAAGAAAAGAAAGCTGTAGATAGGTCTGGGAAAACGCCACTCTCTAGATGTTCTCCATACTATTCTAGTAGCTTAAGCTCCGAGTCTCCTCCCATACAGCCTCTAAAGGCACCCGTAAAAAAATCACTCTTAGTGAGAAATATATCATTAAAAAGCCCACCAAGTGGCAACGATACTGATAGTTCTTTAGACGTAATTAGAGATCCAAGAGAACGGATGAGAACATTCAGGCGAAAGAAACAAGTTACTGGTGCTCGTAAGAAACAGGAAAAAATACAAGATGTTCTGGAAGAAGACTCTACCAAGAGTCAGTGTTCTTCTGAGAGCGACAAACATCAAGGCATAAAATTTCTGACTGTTGATGACTCATTAAGACGAATGGAAAGTTCTGAATGTTCAGATAGCTACATTCCAGAAGTGGAATCTGGCTCTTCCGAAATATCGAAAGCAGACTCGAAAAATTATGATATTCAAGAGCCTGTTAGTTACTCAGAAGACGACGAACAAGTTGACTATGCGAAGTATAAGAGTCCAACTTATGAATCTCAAAAGTTTCCTATTACTCACATAGCACCAGTACAGTTTCAAGGTTTCGGATCTTCCGCTGACGAGGATGAAATGGGTTTCCCTCGTTTTGATAGATTAGGTCGTCTGCGGCATCCATATCTTGATACTCAAGAACCACCTTATGTCCCAGAGGACAGCCCTCCTAGAATGTCATATTCAAATAAGAGTAGCCGTCAGTCATCTTTGAAAAAGCAGAAATCCACTGCAGGATATCGTCAGTGTGACGATAAATCACTAGGAGAACCTTCGGGTCAACATCAACCGAGAACGGTATTCTACAACGAACCGAGCGATAGGGATGACTCTGACGACTACGCCTATCCAATTGATACGATTAAGAGGGCTCCGAAAATGTCCAAATCCGGCAGCTACCTATTTGAACGCGGCGAATCAGTGGCTTACTCCGATACGGAGCTTCCTCAAGATAAAGACGAATACGAAGTGTACAGGGGCAGCCCGTATCCGGAACATTACGAGGAAGTCGACATGTTCCAAACTCAGGAATGTTATCCACAGTACGATCAGGACATGATGGAAGGAAGAGATGACAGTGAGGACCACTACGCTAGAAATCTCGATCAGCGCTTCAGTTTGAACAACGTGGAGAGATTCTATTCTAGTCATTATGTGGACTCTCAAGCTTCGAGCGACAGTCCCGAGCAGAAGTTTGACGTCTCCACGCTCCCACCGCCGCTCTGCTCCGACGATGAGAACGATTAATTGCATTTTAATCAAATTATTATCATCATTAGTTCCCCCGTCGTAGGCTCCCTTGTTATTGAATTGTCGTTTATTATTCGGTATGCGAGTGCTACTCACTATGCGTTTCGAAGTTTAAATTCTAATATGCAATTGTTATCGGTATTTAATATTAGGATACTTATTATATTGAATATTTACATCGTCATTTTAAATATTTAGATAAAATATATAGTGCCAATCCCGGATAGCGTGACCCTTTACTATCCTGTAAACTTTAATGCGGATTTATCCATACAGATAGCTTATTAAGGTATTTAGATGTAGTTCTATATGTATTGATCGAGTGTTTATTCAAATAATTCAATTACTCCTTGACTGTTTTATTGTATGACGAATATGATTGTTATTTGTGTATTCATTTTCTTGGCAAACGTTCACCAAAACATATTCAAAATGTTTACTTGGTGCCAATATTTTCTTTCTTTCTGAATTAATCAGTATTGAATTGTTAATTAATAAAGTGTGTATGTACTCGTAAATTGTCCATACCAAAAAGTATTATGTGCAAAGGCTGTGATTTAATTTCTTTGGTGAGATCCTAGATTTAATTTCGTCTGAAAGTTTATTAAAATGCTCGAACCTTATAATTATTTTCTAACTAATTTCATTTGTTTCATTCATTTTTGGCACAATCGCACTGCATTTTTATTATTAGTACTCATGATTTTTTTGTTAATGTAACATTCATAAAATGAAATTGCTCAATTATTTTCATGTTTACGATAATAATTTTACCTAAATTTCTCACATTTACTCTACTACGTTAAGTATATTCAGATATTTAAAACATTTTCAAATTTTGTTATTATCGACACGTGTTTGAGTGTGGAATAGGTTTTAATTGTTATTAAGCATCGAAGTCACGGAGTTTGTAGATAGAATGTATGTGTGTAATTGTCGTTTTTTCGAAAAAAAATTTTTTCAACACCAAATATGTTTTTTTTATTTTATCTGTATAGTCGTGCTATGATTTCGCCACCGTTTTCTTTAGTGAATTTTTTTAATTCTCAATTCTAATTCTTATATTGTTATATTATAAATACTTGTTAACGTATTGTAACGAGCCACTTTCACTGCAGCCAATGTTGATATTATAATTACGTATTTGAATACTTTGCCAAATTTACGCAACTTTGCCATATAAGCCTTTACACATTTTTTGAATAGCCTTTATCTAGATGAATATTATGGTAATTTTGTTATAACTGTGTGTTTTGTTTTGAGATTTTTATGCATTTAAGATTATAGTATTCAAGGAATTTATCCATAGTGTCCTTGCTCTGAGTGTCTTAGTAATGAGGCATATTTCTACTGCAATAGTTGCAACTCAAAGGTTGGTGTAAATGCGTGTAAATAGGTCCTACTGTTGCGTAAAATATTGTTGCGCACTATAGACCTTCCCCGCTACAGAACGCTTTACTAACTTCACTTTACTTTAAAAACCTGGTACCCTCCCATGGATTGTATCAAATACAGGATTAGAAAATGTATTTCTATAAAAAATGATCAATATTAAACTCAACTTATGTCTCAACCGATCATCTATTTGAATCTATTATTTCAGTAAAATTATGCCTCTTTTATGATTACTACATACTACTTAAATATAATAAACTTATTGGAATTTCTAGGTAAAACTTTTCCTTAGTCAATTTTGCTAGGACCCAAGTAAATTATTTCTTGTTTTTTTTAATTATGGTATCTTGATATTTAACCGTTCGGCGTACAAAGTTCAAAAAGCTGCCCAATCTTTAGATAGTAAGATTTTTTTATTGTTACGGCATTTGTTAACAATTTTATTGCAGAAATGTTATATGATTATCGATCAAATTATACAAATGTTATTTTGATTAAGTTTAATGTTGAATAATTATGGTTAATACGGTAAGGTATTTTTACACTAAATTTTATGAAACCAGTATTGTTTATGTTTAATATAAAATAGTTAATTATACATTTATTTTTAGGTTAGCAACAGGAATACATCTTATTATTGTATTATCGACTGGCATTATTTTATTATGAAAATGTTATCTATATATAATGTATTATCTGTTTAGCCTTTTCAGTAAAATTTACTTCAAAAACTTAACGCGCCCCTACTACAGTATTAAAGTCACAATGACTAGTATGAACATATTTACAAATGTTTTACTTTCAACGCTTTTATGGAAGCCATCTATAAAAGCGAGTGTCACTCGAGCCGTGATGTAATTTTAACTTGATATTTCATTCTGTATCCAACCTCTTGACTCGAGGGGTGAGCGCCAAGTTATAATAGCTCCGATAGCCCCTGGCACAAATTTTAAGCCCCTTCAATATACTACTTGCGAAATTTCCCGAAGTTGGACGAGGACGAGTGTTTAGAGGATCTTTTCGTGTTACCTCATGCAGCTTAAGATCGCCTCACGAAACTTGTGATGGTATCGTTCACTAGCCTGGCGCGTGCGAGTTACTAAGTTTCTCGTGAGGTTGCACGTGTATGATGACATATTTCGATTAACTTTGACGAGTACCTACTTCGATGAGTAACTTTGACTAATGGCATTTTGTTATTGATAATATGTAGAATATTTCAATAGTTTATTTAGATAACGCTCGTCGGGAATTTGTTTTTTCTGTGTTCCCTACAAAGAAATATTATTTTCCAGCTACAACTCGAAACTCAACCACACATAAGATAAAACAATCTTTTTGATTTAGATTTATTTATTGAAACCTGCCCCTCTACTTTTTAGTAGGATTATAAGATATTATTATATGTTTTATCATCCGTAAAGGTATATTAACTAGAAATGTTTATTTCAATTATATGTTATCATTGCTCAGAAAAGAAAGTCGGAGTCTTTTGAAATTCTGTATCACAAATTTTAGTTTTAATCAATATCATAGTAGAAGCAATATAATAGGAAAGAACGGTTGATCACGCCAATATGAAATTTATTTTATTTCGAACCATCTGGGAGCTATGGAGAGCTTTGTTTGCCGCTATCCTATTCCTTAGAACTTGTGATACCTGTGACTGTTGTATGTTCGTTATTTGAAATGGATGTTTAGTGAATAAAAAAAATATTCTATATAGTCAACAGTTCTCTGCCCACTGGCCGCGGTGTTCAATTGATGTCGCAAGTCAGTTATCTTATAATCGTATTTTTAGTTCGATTGTCTAAAGTGACATTTTCATCTTTGTTCTCTTTTTATATTCCTTATTAATAATAATGACTCGTCATTATGAGTACGTGTTTATGTAGTAGACCATATTCGGTTCCCTAATTCGTGGTGAAGTCAGTAAATCTTAATTTAAAGATTTCAATTAAACGTCTTACAATAAGCAATGTTAACGGAAAGCATTTGTGTTTCTTATCTATTGTCTATGTGTCTGCGAACACAGTTCAGTATACGTAACATTTGTGTAGCACAGTTCAGACGGGTCGGTTGTAGAGTCGAGTGACAGTTTTTCAGAATTTTAAATTATCGGAAATTGAGAATGACTTGCTTGTATCAACTCGTGCTTGCCCCTTGCGAATAGATTAAAAAAAAAAAATCGCAAACACCGAACGGGTAGGAAAGTTATGACAACATGATTTTACGTCATTTTAGATTTATCGAACTAAAGATTCGTTTTTATTCAACTAAACGTGGTCGTGTGAGCGAAAACAATTTTAGACTTTAGATGTAAGGGGTCCCCGCGCCTCCCTAGTTAGTGCAATAAAATCGATATCGAGGATTATAGTAATAATTCCTAGTATTTAAGTACTTTGACTTTTGAGATTGTACAATCCGAATAGACTGTAACGTTACGATTTCATTGTGACGTATATGCCGATGGTAGAGGGTTGTATCATTCTGAACATTCATATGATTTTGGTATGTTTCAAGTTTTATGGTTTCTACTCAATAATCTTAATTAGGCCGAAGAAGAATGTCTTTGTCGTTACATAAAAATGATTCAATTAGTTTTATTTTACTAAGTTAATATTTTATTGACATTATTCAAAGCTGACTTTGTTTATTTGTAGAGTACTAAGAAAAAAATTTTGAGGCAAGAAATGTGACGAACGAGTAATATAAGCAAATCCGAATACCTATCTTAATATGTGCCAATTGTCCCCCAGACGGGAGCGTAAAGTCTTCCTCGTATGCTTGGTGTGTTAAATTATTTGACATAAGTAAATCTACCTATTTACCATCGGAATATACTTTTATTGTCAGGTATATTAATTATTGTTTCGAGAGATTGGAATGTTACTTCCTTTTTTTGAATTTATATGTATAATGTAAGTGTACGGTATCCCCGCAATACACTAACCCCCATGCATTTGGGGATAGTTAAACAATAAATAAATTAAAAATTAAAATCGTTACTTTCAATTAAAATTTCACATTTTTTGTTTCTTTGAGTTCAACCCTGTATTTTATCATTAAGCTGCCAGGAATGACAATGTAAGTTTTTTTCATACGGACTTTTCATGCTATTTGTTTTTTTTTTGTGTAAACGAATGGTTTTTAATAGATGTATGTTTTGACGTTTATTTTATTAGAATATGGAACTTTTGTGTTGGTTATGTGTTATGAATGTTAAAGTTTGCACATTCTTTTCAATATGCCTGATTTTGTTTTATAATTTTAATGAAATTATTTTGTTTATTTGAAATTACCATTTGGCAGTGATGGATTTGAAATAAGGCGTTCTAACTTAGTCCTAGGAAATAGTAACGTAAATAAATATTGTTTATTAGTACTCCAACAAAAAATAAAAACTTAGGAGCAACGTAATAGTCACCAAATATTTTTTATACAACCTAGTAGACACTTCAACAAAATTTATCATTGCCAATGGTTTTCTTATTTAAATTTTTAATTAATTTTTTTTTGCAGCTTTTTATACACTTCTTTCACTGTACACAATTACACATCTTAAATTTGGGTTTTTGTTATTTTTTATTGGAAGATAAATACTATTTTTAATTTTATTGTTACAATAATCTCGCGTACTTGTTCAATTTGTTCCTTTAGCACTTGTTTTATTTCGTTTTGCATGTAATTTTAAAAGATGTCCCACACCAAAGTCGAAATTACTCGCTAGTAGAAGTAAAATTTGCAATAAAACATGTATTGCATTTGATGCTTCGTCTATTATAGTATTATATTATATATGGTATTATTATGGTAGTTATATCCATAAAATCCATGTAAAGTAACAAATAATAATTTTACAGATGGCAACTCACCAGAGGAAGACAACACAGTATCGTCAGCGAGTCTATGCATGTCGCCGACTTCAGATGTTGACAGATCGACTGTGCCCTTGTATTCCTCCACACCCATAGTACCAAGGACGTTAGCCAACGGTTACAATGCAACCGAAAAACGAAAGGACGATGACAACGACAACAACCGAGCCGCAGACAATGATAACGTCGACAATCGAGTACCAAGTATCGAATACGGAATCGATTGTGTTAATAACCAAGTTGTGAAAAACGATAACGGAATCGATAATGTCGATAATCGAGTCGTAAACGTCGAGGATCGAGTAGATGCTGTTAAAAACAATATTGATAGTATTGTTAACAGAATTGGGAGCGTTGATAACGTTGACAACCGAACTAGCAATGATGATGGAGTCGGTAGACATTTTACTAAACGATTGGGAAAAGTCACTGATAATTACGACACCCTTAATGGTAACGTAAATTGTGAGTAAAAGTTGGTAATATTATTATTAAACAATATCACTGAAATAACAATAAAAGCCACTTTCAATGACGGTCGTGATAGGAGGTTAATCTGTATCTCTGGTTTTATAGTAACGATTTTGTTCAAACTTATTGCAGTGTTTAAGTTTAACCGTAATGTATTTAAACTGTGATATCCCTATTTAAATCTATTATCAATTTTTGCGTTATTAGCTTACAAACAAACATACAAACCGATGTACAGGCCAACAGGCAAAAAGTCTTATCATAATGTATTTTTCTTTATAAATCCAAAAATTAAATCTTAATAATGAAGAGTTATGATAATACAAACTTATATAATAATGTGTAATAAAATAGTTTGGCTTAACTTTTATTTTAATTTTATATTAACGGAATAGCAAATGAGCGTGCAGGACAGCTGATGTTACGCGGTTACTGCAGCCTATTCACACACAATCTTAAATCGGACCGAAATCCCATCTCAGGATTTTTTAAATGTTAATAGAATAACAAACGAGCATGCAGGCTACCTGATGCTAAGTGAATGTTCGTATATGCCTTGCTACTCCTGAAGACTAAATTGGGATGCCTCCTGTCCAGTGTATTATTCCTAACTACACCCTTTAAACCGAAGCAATAGTGCGCACGCTGCTGCTTTACGGCATAGAATGATGATTCGACAGAAGACTAACATCATCAGGTACAAACTTAATGTTTACGAAATTTATTGCAGTGAACATAGTATCGGAGTCTACAAATAGTATGGATGTGTTGAGCGGCGGTGAAAGCGATGCAGGCGATACTCTCAGTAGAAGAAATAATAATAACAGGTAAAGAAATTACAATTTTGCAATTAAGTAGTCGACATGTACATATATTTATTGTGCGTATATTTGATATTACGTACATACAAACTGAGTGATAGCGTAGTGGTTAGGAATCTCGAACTCGCGTTCCGCCGGGTGGGGCTGCAAATACCGGGTGTTCAAATTCATCTGTAATTATTGGAAATTGTATAAGTATTAGAAGTTATTTATCACTTGCTTTATCAGTTCTCTAGTGTTTAAGAAGTAATCAGCGTTGTAGATTATGGCCTAAACCCTGTCATTTCAGAGAGTAGACCCGCGCCCAGCAGATTGACAATGGGTGTATGATAGTGATGATGATGATGATGAAAAGTAGTACAATTATATTCACGGCTTAAGATAATATTTTCTGCGTCTCCAAAGTCTAAAACCTGAATATGTCTACGTCAATTTATAATTTATTATTATTTATTTACAGCATAGCATCAGGTGTGGCGATGATGGGCGACACGACAAGGCGGCGTGGTGCGGATGTGATGTATTATGTCGCTAAGGAGTTGCTAATGACCGAGCGGACGTACAAAAGGGATCTCGAATTGATCACAGTGGTATGCGGTTGAGTTTTTATTTTTCTCTACTTTTTATGATATTTCAGAGTAACATTATAGGTACACTTTAAATTAAAGTTACATAGTTAAGTTACCGATTGATACTGTAATCAATAGATCATCTGTTATCCTAGCTACTCAGCTATTATACTTTACATATCCCGTAAAGCAGGAGTGTGAGAACTGTTGTGCACCGGTTTGAAGGCTGTTGTTAGGCTGAAGACGCTGGACAGGAGGCATTCCAATTTAGTCCTCAGGAATAGCCACATACGACGATTGAGGTTTGATGTAGATGTCCATGGTCTGCAGAGACAGCTTAACATCAGATGGCCCGCATAGTCGTTTGTTATTAGGTTTGGGTTTAAAGACATTTATTCTCAAAACGAATTCTTTTTCGTCACTTACATGAGAACATAGATAATAACAAAAATATTCACAACTTCGCTGTCACACTGTACAAACATTAATGTTAAATTAACTCTTAATTAAATTAATTTGGACACTATTTAAAGAAGATCTACAAACAATTTTACAACAACACAATCGCGAAACATTCAACGCATTATTCTTAATTAATTTTTAATAACCAATCTGACTCGAATCTGACTGAATCTGAATCGATGGTGGTAGAGTCTTATGTCGAAGGGTCGTCTGCGGCGGCACCACAGCAGCAGTGTGAGAACTGCTGTGTTTCGGCTTGAAGGGTGTAGCTAAGCAGACCACACTGGACGGGAGGCATTCCAACGTAGTCCTCAGGAGTATCAACGCATCCACACACAACCTCAGGTGTGGATGTCCATGGGCTGCAGAGACCACTTAACATCAGGTGGTTTGCTAATCTGCTAATATTTTGTAGTATCGTCTGCCTTTTTAGGGTTGTTAGGCAGTTCGTACACTGCTGCGTAACGGCAGAAATACTCGCAGCGGTGGTGCCGCCACAGGAGAGCTTTCGACATAAGACTGCCTTAAGGCAGCATTGTAAGCACTGCTGTGTTGAGCTGTGTAGGGTGTGGTAAGTCAGAAGACACAGTACAGGAGGCATTCGAACTTAGTCCTCAAGAGTAGCAACGGATCTGCCTACAACCTCAGATAAGACTAAGGTCCTATTCGAGGTTAGATTTGGATGTCCATGGGCTGCAGTACCCATTTAATATCAGGTGTCGTTTCATGCTCTTTTGCTATTCCGTTAATTAAAAAAATATGTAGTTAGTAGTTTCAACTTTAGAATTGTAAGTATAACTGTTATTAAAATTCAACATACTACTTCATTTCCGAACGTGAAGTCATATTTTAAACGCAGCCGCGGGCGTTCACTAGTTTTATGAAAAATTAAAAATTCGTATGATTTATGTTTTTCATTTCACTTCAGACATGATTAATCAATAACTATGATATACTGGTCAGGAAGCAATAACTTCTGTTTTGGTATAAATGTGAGGTATTTTTTACCGCATATAAGACTCAAAGGTTATCCTTTATTACATACTAGCCTACGCCCCCGATTTCGGCCGCGTAGGATAAAAAAAACGTTCTCGGGCAGCGCCATCTCTTGATGAGTTTAGAAATATAGTGTTTATATGATAACATTAGATTACAACTATGTTATAATGACATTTAAGGTCCGAATTTGATGATGAGTTGTTGATGCACCCATTTCTGCCGTAAAACAGCAGTGAGCACTGCTTTGTTTTAGTTTGTTGTGGTTTGGTAGAATTTTTAAACCGGACAGGAGGCATTTCAACATTGACCTCAGGTGTAGCAACGCATCCGCGTACGACCTCAAATAGGACTTTGGACCTATTTGACATTGGACGTCCATGGGCTGCAGGGACCACTTCACAACGGGAAGCCTGCATGTTTCCTACTTTCCTACATTTAAAAAAATGCTCAATATTCATTTAGATTACACCTATAAAAGAGGTATCACTGAGCGCTAAATTATTTATTGTCTACTCTCAGAAAGTTTGTAGTGTATATCTTGTTGGT
>DWKW01002004.1:0-11629 GCA_018250115.1 Doberes anticus
ACGTCGTCCGCATGCTTCCGAATGTATTGCCTGCACAATGAAGTACACTGTCACTCTGCACTGAACTCCCTGTTGGCTCGTCAAGTCAAATAAGAAATCTCTAAAGGTTCACAATAGTATACTAAGTTTGGTTTTAACCAAGTTACGCGAATAATAAGAAGAAAATTTCGTTACCATGTCTTTAAAAATTTTTTTTATTGAAATTTGTGAGAAGTTAGATTCAGAAAATACTTCAATAGTACTTGTTATTCCTATATTTATCCTATTCATTACCGATAACGATTATTTTGATTACCGATGTACCGTAACATAATCAGTACTCCAGTCTATACCTACGACATTATTAAGCCTTTCGATGCAACGTCACGATATCGATACCGTTGACGATTAAAAAAACTCCACTGTCTCATTGATGTGGTCTAAATAAGTGTTTCTATTACCAAAGTATAAGTATACTTTTGAATAAGTATTCAAAATCGAAAAAGTTACTGTAACACCTGTAAAAATTACTATCGTCTCTATCAATTTTGATATTAATGACGATGTAATTTTCAAGAGCCAGGAAATCAGTTACAATCTTATATACTTTTATCGCTTCAATAATTCGATAAAAAATATTGTGAGACTATATTATAAACATTAAAAAATCGGGCCACTTATTCATGTTTTATAAGGTCTATTCTGTGGAGAGTCGACGAGGTAGTACCATGTCGATATATCGATGTCGTGTCGTACTGATTTATAGGTAATAATCCTGTAAGCGCCGTGTAGTAAGTAACTTTAGGTCACGTCTTAAATTCATCGTACTAATCTCGAAGCTGGTTGATGGAAATCTCGAACTTCAAACATTATTATTATGACCTTATCTTATCGACGACTTTGTGAACAATTCACATTTTTATTGTTACTTAAAACTGATTCCATGTACCTAGCTACTTAGTAGGTACTTAGGATAGATAAAAAAGTAAGGTGAGGAAAATAATTTAGGCATCATTTTATTCTAACAAAAACAGTTGTATGTTATATTCACATTTTTTTTATATACTACGTGAATATAGAGCCGTGTATAGGTAGCCGTGTGTAGGTAAGCTGTCCTAGAGGATTCTCCGATGCGTTACCGGTTAGTAAGGAGACCTCTTATAGCGTCTCTTGTAAATAACTCCATGTTGTAGCGCTCCGGAAATACCTCAGTATGAAGATTGTTCCATAACTTACACATTAGTTAGTCACCAAACTAGCCAACAGAGCTTAGTTAGTCAAGTTTAAACTATTTCGTACAGTTCTCGGAACTTCGAGCATCGATGTTACTGAATGTTTCGTACCAATAAGGTATGAGCGTATGCAGAGCTACCTACCCGTAAATCCCAACAGAAGCGCATTGATTAGTGTCACGGGTCAGAGATTGATTAACCTAGGCCGAGTTCGGAGTTCGATATATCTCGAATACAAACATACCTTTAATTTTCAGCATTGATTGACTGATTTGTTTAAATTTATTACACTTATTTAAATGAACGTTGCTATTTAGCAACGTTCATTTAATACGTCTTCTCTTACGTGTCTTCAAAACTTTCAATAGAAATGACTTCAAAAAAGCAGTATTTGTTGACGACATAAAATTTTTCAGTTTTGTTCGTATTTTTTTTTCGATGTACATCACACGACATAAAAATTTAGATGCAATTTTTTTGTTTTGTTTCGTATCGAACTAGACCATCGTTAACGTAACGTTGTACCTGTTCTATCGCTTTGCCCCAATTTAATAAAAAGTCGGTATCGGGTCAGGATTTGTTAAAGTACTTTTTAAGCGATCGGTAACAAGACGCCTTTGACGCTCATCGTTGATCAGCTTTTCAATTTTTGTAGCTTGCATCCTGCAAACGTTCACGGACGAAATAGCGGATTTATTTACGGTTTGAATGCAACGTGAATTTTCAATTTATACAAACGCTGGATCGGATTGCAGTCTCTCTCTCTGTGCAGCTCTCAGAGTTTGTGAAGGAATTAAAAACATCTCTGGTGGTTATGATCCCAGTAAATACTTGTTTTTAAAGAAAAAGTTGTCTTGGAACGTGTATTATGGAGAACTCTCAGGAGTTTTGCAGTGGGACCGTGTTCAGCTGTGGGACTTTGACGGGATAATGATGATAAGTGTACAAAATTAAACAAAAGCGGTTTTAAAATTCTATTTTCCTCGTATATGCATATACATACATACCTACAGCGCGTGCTTTAGGTAGGTCTAGTTGTACCTTAATTAGGTTACGATATTGTTAAAACATATCAATCTAATTTCAGTAGTTTTTACGCTATCAGCGAAAAAACGTACATACAGACAATAATAATAAAAATATGCTATTGTGTTTCTCTACAATTCTACACGGTCGATGTCGATCAGTTTAATTCCGGATCCGTATCCGTCACAATTTTATAATATTAGGGCTTGAGTAAGGTTACAAATAATGATAATTTATTGACCATGATTTCTCTTATACGAATCAACTAAGTTTAACGAGCTTAGCTGCATTCATATCTCGCTATGATAACAGCAATTATTTATCGATTTGTACGAGTATAATGCGATGCGATAATGGCACGTAAGTTGAATCGGTAGCGGTCTATAAAAAAATAATGAGATGTAGGTACTCTCATTTGTATTACTTTAACTCACTAAACATTTCAACCATTATAAAATTAACAACTGTGACGTTAGTAAGTCGAAGCCGCATTAATATTCATCAGGCCGAATATTCGTATCTGATACAGTAAGCAATGACGTGGGCATATTTGACACTTTGTTTTGGATTTAAGTTGTGACGGTAAATATTCCAGACAAACATATGACGAACCAAATAAGTCTCATGGCAACGCCAGTCGAAAAGGCAGATTTCACAAAACAATTTTTTTGGTACTTTTAATAAAAATAATATATAATACTTTATACGTTATATACACATATTATGTTATTATATACGGATACGCACAAATAACTTACTGACATATATATTAAAAGTGTCTTTTAAACAAGGTTTTTATACATTTTTAATTGGCACCGTCATTTTGAACATGAGAGTCCAATTCGATACATTTTCAATAGGTTTTTATAGTAAATTCGTAGTCTTTTATTCACATTATCCCATTTACATTTTAAGATATGACATAAAATTACTAACCCTAAGATAATGTAAGGCTAAGGTTTACCGGTCCCTAGGCTAAAGTTTGGCTGGTTTTAACTTCTACGTTCGAAATACACTCGGTTTTAAACATTAAGCTCTCTTTCCATTTCCCTCCATTTGTTGACTTAGAGCTGTTTAACGTGGTTTATATTTATCTACAGAGGTATTTTGTAACAGGAACGTTATAAAAGTCAAATTAGTTTGTACAAAGTAATAGTAGGTATTTTGTACTGAAATCTGAAAACTTAAAGTGACAAAATAATGTAATTCAAATCAGTCATTTGTCGACCCGTATGGCGCCGTGGGCAACGTCCGGTCTACCGTTCAGAGGATCCTAGGTTCGATTCCCAGCGGGGCAGAAATTTAAATGATGAATTTAGACTTCTGTGCCTGATCTGGATGTTTGTGTGCTTGTTTATGTGTGTGTCCATGGCACCCACGACACAGGTTAAATCCTACTCTGCAGCTGTGAGTGCGAAACGTTATTTTATTCAGTTTGCAGAGTGACTTACACAAATAGTAAAATCTAGCTTTAAAAATAAAAACAAAAACAAATAAATTTGTTGAATATGTCCTGTCTTGTACCTACTATTTTCGCACAATTCGGGTTGGTAATGATTATTGAAATACTTACGTAAACCTAAACGACCGCAGACTTTTCGACTTTAAAACTCATAAGTTTTCTCAGCATTTCTGTCGAGTTGTATACAAGAACTGTCTTATGTAATTATTAAACACCTACGGGGATATTTTTTAATAACTGGTAACTTAAATTTTCGTAAAACTGGAATTCATCATAGTCATCGACAACGCATTTACTGTCCCACTTCTGGGCATAGACCTCATATTAAAATTGAGAATTTAGAGTACAGTCCACACTTCGCTAGAAAAGTGACTGTTGATGGATTTCACACGCCTTTTAAGAGCATTATAAAATAGATTCAGGCTTGCTGGTATCCTTTTTAAATTACTAAGGCATTTTTATACACATCTACATGGCAACTGCATTGTTCCTTACGCTACAAGCTAAAATTATACTTTAAATTATTAATTTTATTTAATTAAATTAAATTATTATTAATTATCGTAATTACCTTTACGAAAATTATGTCCTTACATAGTTTCTTGCATTTTTTAATTGAAAAAGAAGAGATGCGTTGATGTATACGTGTTTCGCCTGTTCAGAGTCCGTCTCTGCTAGGATGCTATTCGTCAATATCCAACATGTTAATGTGGAGAATCTTCTGGTAGTTTGCTAACTACCTTTTGTATTAAATTCCGTGTTTTGGATGGAGGTTTAAGGCTATATGTGGCTATTTGGGACCATGTCGCCTATCAGATTTTAAGTTCATAAAACATGCTATACGAGGGTCCCTCTTGATCGTTGTACTAAATGCCTTTTTCTGTGTTTCTGTATTTCTGTATCAAAATATTACTTCTAATTGTCCCAGCAGTCATTTTTTTTAATCTTTCTTACATTACATTTTACGGGGTAACTTTATGTCGATGGCTCGTCTGCCTCGGGACCACTTCGGTGCCTATTTGCTTTAAAGCAGTACTCGCACTCCTCGGTTTGAAGATTGTGGTTAGAGACAATACATTGGACAAGAGACATTCCAACTTAGAGCTCGGGAGTAGCAACGCACCCATGTACGACCTCAGATTTTACTTGGGTCCTATTTAATGTTGGATGTTTATTTCCATGGGCTGCAGTGAACACTTAACAGGTGGTCTGCATGCTCGTTTGCTAATCCGTTAACGTATTTTAAAAATAATCCTACAGTTTGTTTAAATATTAAGTTGTAACTCTCTCCAATACATAATTATTGGCTAATGAGTTTACTAACAACATAAAGCGAGATGCAATCCATTGCATCGGTGCATGGGTGCGTGGGTTTTCTGCTATCACATCATTGTTTCAAATTCCTGAACACCTCCAGGCCACAATCAAGGCACATAAACTTTTTTTTTTTGCTTGGATATTATCATCAACGTGCTATTGTACCAAAAATCTCACAGGATAATTTCAACCGACCGCTAAGTTAAACTTTTCAGCAACTTGATCACAAGTAACTATTCTATGATCATTGAATAATATAAGAGTAAATGGATAATAAATTATGAGGTACTTAGGAGCTAGGCATAGTCGTTCTTGAAATATTTTAAAAGATAATTGCATTGTAACTTAACAAATAATAACACTTTTGAAATACTATACGTATTAGTGAAGTTAGTCAGCCGCATACTTTAGACCGAAACACAAATATTACTGTTGTTTTAAGATTTGATTGGATTGCTCAAAAGCCTAAATTGCTTGAATTGATAATATAAAATATTGGTACGCCTACAGGGGCAAGGCGACGACGAATTAAAACTCGACGACGAGATGGAGCGGGTAGTGTGGAGCGAAGGAACGCCGCCGCCGCGCTTGCTGGTTTCCGGCGAGCCAGTCCGCGACGCCCACGCCCCGCTGCCGCAGCAACCACCTGCGTACGATGAACACGTTGTCCAAGGTACGTACGTTGTACATTTAATTTTACATCTAAGCTTACTAGGTTAAGTTACCAAGAATAAAAACTGTAGATAAAATTTTAAAATGAAAACATGTCCACAAACAAAATTGTAATTGAAACCACTTTCACACTTCACATTTTTTTATTTATGTCTAACAAACAGAATCGACTTTGCTATAATGTATGCACCTGTTATTTATAATAATTTTATTTTCAGATATCAGTACGGGTTCTCCTTCGAAGGTTTCTACGTCCGACACACAGGTCGGTATTACCTAGACATACAGGCTCTACAGTTCCTTCCAACTTTCTCAAATTATTCGGTTTAAATAGGTCGTAGCCTGTAATCAAATATACTTTATTATTAATCGACTTCAAATTATTATTTAATATAAAAAATAAAACTGGCTTCATTACTAAACAGTTAAAAATAATTTTATAGTTCTCGTTCCTTGATCGAAGGTTGCAGTAAAATCTTATTTAAGCGTCCACAATGCAGCGAAGATATTATGTGACACAGACAAAAATAAATGAGATAAATGAGTTGTGTTCAGAGACCTCTAAATAGTCGATATAAGCCAGTTTATAAAAGAAACGTCTTAATGTTGACGCACGACAGATAATGGAATAAGTAAACTGTCACGTGACTGCCTTGGAGGTCTCACTAAAACCTTTTTAAATTAAAATAAGAACATCACTCGTTTCTGTCATTTGCGAAGAGCTTTTTAGTTCCATAACTGTAATAACACTTATGATGCCATATAAGATACCATATTAGACGGGATTCATTTTTTTTCTTTTTGTAGGAAGTGTCATTAATTTTAAATATGCTTGGAAAATTAGGTTTTTACACTAAAAATATTTCTTTAATTTAAAGTTGAATGTACCTATAATTATAAAAGATATTAAATAACAGAAAATCGGTAGATATCTACAATTGTAAGTGAAATAAATTTAAAAACAATCAGTAAGTCCAGCTCAATCGCTACTATATATAATAACAGAAATCAAGGTAGCATTCGTTTGGAAATCATTGTCTCTCCTATATATTTATAGGAATCGAATACCACTGTAGAATTCTATAAATGTATTCTGTAGAAAATTCTGTAGAATAATGACTATATATTATCGTTATTCGTAGGTTTCGGGCTCAGGAACTGCAGATGGTGGCCGCGAAGACGACCGGCACGTGCAGTTCGATGGCGACAACGCACAACCCTCCACTGGCTTACTGGACGACTCTAATGACGAGAGGCGAGAGGAACGGAATGCGTGAGTTACTTATGCATATAATTTATCTGCAATAGTGCGGACGCGAAGGATGAAGATTTTTATAGATTGACTCTCTTACTACTTATCTCAGTTTCTTGACTATGAAAATATTGCCGTCGCGCTTGCTGGTGACCTACGATTTCCAGAGAAGTGTGAATATGTATTTGCGGATTCGGGCCGTGATACAGGTTACGAATTTTTATGATTAAAAAAATTCGTCATATGTAAAATGCGTCCTGATTGGTACTTACGGATAAAGGTTCCCGAAAGCTTCGTCCATTAAATGTAGTACCAGATGATTACTCTATTACAGAGTGTACCTCTCAGCGGTTATCTACAGGATTTAGGTACTAAGACTCTAAACAATCGTAACTATGAAACAACCAACCTCTTTGTCTAAAATAACATAAATTAAAATAGCATATTATTTTATTCTATTGTTACTCCATAATTCTGTTTTGTCAGTTTAAATTTCATTAACAGGAACTGTTGAAAAGTACGTGTATGTAAGTAATACTGAAATAAATCAACTCGTGTTTTTTGACGCGAATTTACGTTGAACAAAAGTAATGTCAATCTCATTAACAATAAATACGTGCTAGGGAAATGTCAAACGGGACATGTGACATTCAAATAGAATCTTGGCGATCTATTTTCGTTTGTCTCATTTGTTTTAAAGGAAAAGCAATATTACGTTCTTTTAATTTAAATATCAGGGCGTCCGAGCTTCGCCCGTCGTCTTTCGAGTGGAAAAAAACCTAGTGACGCTGCCTGCTGTCATGTTAATAACGTTATCTAGTGCCAATATTTTAGCTACTCAATAGAATATGGCACTACTAGTACCTCGATATCTTATAATAGCGTTAGAAGAAACTAATATTTTGTGTGGAAAGGGATTGTTTCACCTATGTAAAAGGAATTTTTCATCTCTTGAAACGATCCTGGAAAATGAAACACTATCTTACTACAAAATTTCATCCAAACTCCGAGATGACAATTACATTAATACAAAATTTGCTCTGTAAAATTAATGAGATTTCCTAGACGATGTTTTAGTCCGACTGTACTACGTCTGTAAAGTATTTTCCCTATGACTATTTTGTGAGTAAGAGACTACCAAGAAAAAACATTATGTGGTTGATTAGAGCCTGAAGCTGGTGTAAAGCTAGTAAAAAAAACCTATAGATTAATTATCAGCATGTGGTATACATGCCATCTCATCTTGAATTCAAGTGCAAGTCTATTTATGTTCAACAGAACACGAGTAACTATATATAGTATTCACATGTATTCAATAATACATAACAATTGTGACGTTAGGCTGAAATGGAGCAACGAATAAATTCTTCTGTAAAACAATATTAAACGGTCTTTCTAGGAATGTAACAATTGTATTTGTTGACGTGTGGTATATTATGCTTATGTTTGTGTATATTAACTTGGCTGGCTCGGTTTTGGAGACTGCACTTTAGATGTAGATCACTGTGCGGAAGTGTCACCTGGGAGCGTATGCAACAAAAATAGTATACCTACTCCCGTGACTTTGGCATTGTCCCTAGTTTCACCCAAGGTAGTCAAGTCGCGTCGGCCCTACTAGCTGATCGCTTGTGGCCGACGCGTTTCACGTGTAGCACCCTGCGGTGCTTTCGCGTTCGATCTGCAGTATTTCTTAATTAGGAGGTCAATATGCCTGTGACGTACTCTCGCGCCTCTGAAGTGGCCCACAAGCGGTGAGTGCGAGAATACTGCATCACAAACTCATAGAATGCTATGAACTCATCATATGTTTGGAATGATCGCCCAATATGTATAAGTGTAATTTGTTGTGTGTAATTGATTTGAATGTATTGGAGACATCGAGTTATTTATATAATTCGTCTAAACTTTCGTCTAAACTATCAAAAATGTAAGAATTTGATTTGTCAATTGAACCTATTGACATTTAAGGTAATTAATTACCTGAAACTACATTTCGATTTTAATGTCATAGACAGATTTTTGTAACGAGTTATATAGAAGCATGATTTTAACAATCTGAATAACAGTTAATTAAAATAAATACCAAATATTATTTATAAGCATTGTCGGTTAATTGGATAAAACTTAAAATTTTGGAAATGTACGTGAACGTACAGTATCAGTGTTTTTGATAGAAATTAATATCAAAATCAATCGATCAGCAACATTATTTAAAACAGGTTCGGTAGGTTTAATGTTAGTTTCTATTTCAAAGTTCACAGATTACAGAAGAAATGTTCTGCATTCAAAAACTTTATTGCATTCTTTACATTGCTCTACATAAGTATTAATTTTAAAAAAATTTGCTAAGTTTTCTTGTTCGTTTAAGCGGGTATACCTACTTCTATTTTTTTTAAAACAACGTATCCGTGAATTGTATCACGTGCTGGGCCTTAAAGTAAACTGTAAAATTTGTATTTTTTGTTTATGATTTATTGTATTGTGTTCGAAATCGCAGTATCAGTCTTAATTTGCCTTGCATCAGCGTTTGAAATAATAGGTGCACAATGTATTGCAAACTTTTTAGTAAGTTTTTATTCCTAAATAGCAAACGAGCATGCAGGTCATCTGATATTCAGGCCCACATCCAACCAGACCGAAATCCTATCTGATGTCGTATGTGGATGCGTTTCTACTCCTAAGGACTAAGTTGGAATGACCTCCTGTCCAGTGTACCTACTCTGCCTAAACATACCTTAGCACATATTTAGCAGCACACTTTGCCTCTGCAGCCCATGGATATCCACATCTGAGGTTGTGTGTGGATGATTTGCTACTCCTGAGGACTACGTTGGAGTGCCTCCCGTTCAGTGTCGTCTGCCTAACTACACTTTTCAAACCGAAACACAGCAATTCTCACACTACTGTTTTATGGCAGAAATAGCCCGTGCCGTTTGGACCAGTACTTTATTTTTACAAGCGCTTTTTGATACGCTAACATGCCGTATGCCGTCGCCACAGGCAACGTCCCGCCGGTTTTCAATTGATATTTTAAAAACGTTTTGTGATATTGAATTTTATAGCTTAGCAGGTTTTATATCCAAGCAAAATGCTTTTAGCATTAAATCTGTATCTAGAAAAGTAGCAGTAATTTATTGATTTTTAAAACTTTCCTACTGTACTTTCCTATTGAATGTAATTTTTTTAAGTTATTAGGTGAATGATAGCTAATTTTTGTGGGAGATCTAGAATTTTAGGTTAATTTGGCTCTTTTAAAAATTAAATGTGGTTTTTTCTCTACCTATATCTTTAAATTGTTCTTGAATCAAAACCCGCACACTCAAACTGGCTCGAAATAGTGCTTATTTTAAACGGACTTTTTCATTTCCAAACATGGCAAATACACCGCCGCCGCCGCCGGCCGTCTAGATTTACTTTTCATTGCTTATTTTAAAAAATCCTCCCGAATTACAAAAAAATAGTTTTCCGTCTGGTTTAAAAAATACTTCATGAATATAATGTAAAGCGATGTGAAGCTACAAGCAAATAAAAAAAAATTGCAACTTGATGAAATGTTTAATTTCATTCGTGCGAATCCGGGTCGGACTGAAAATACTTAATAAAATGAGGATCTTTGAAAAACTACTTTTTCTTAAATACTTGAGGTTTAATACATTGAGCATTAAACCGAAAAGACAGACATATCAAAAAAGCTACTTAGAGGGATTTAAAAAAAAAATGAACAGCAAACAAGAAATGTAGGCCATGTGATGTTAAGCTGTTACTGCAACCCATGGACAACAATATCAAACCTCAAATAAGACGGAACTTAAAAGCAGGAAGACTCAAATTCCTGTGTTTCGGCTTGAAGGGTGTAGTAAGGCGGACCACTGTGGATAGAAGGCGTTTCAACTTAGGTCTCAGGAGTGGCAATTCATCCACATACAACTTCTGTTAGGTCTCAATTTTGGTCCTGTTCAAGGTTGGATGTGGATGTCAATGGACTGTTGTGCCCACTTAACATCTGGTAACAAAAACACTTAAAATCTTTTATATAATTATAAAGGGGCGATATCCTGCATGTCTAACTTATAAAAACTCTTTAGTGGCATTTGAACACCAAAACAACTTTTATTTTAAATATTTGTTTGTTTGTCTGTTTCTCTTTGTAATATTCTCCGATCATTCCAAAAATTCTTAATTCTGTGTAAACTGTAAACCGTTTAAAACCATATTATAGCTGGATTTAAATGCCGCTGTAAGTTTGAATAAGATCCCAGAAACAGAACGGCCAATCTGTACGTCTAGTATGCGTATCTGTATCGCCGTCGTGCAATCTTGAGGTCAATTATTATGAAATGTCTTTTTCACTCATATAGAGCGATACCGTAGGGTGTGGAAGTCTAGTTAATCGTAACATTATCTTTTTTTATTGTGTTACGTATTCTTAAGTACATTTCTTACATACTTAGCATCTTCAAACATAGCGCAAAAAGAGCCCTCTTTGAGAGGGCAATGGACTGGGCGACTCATTTGATGTTGGTCGTGTCCATATGTGACGGTGACCACGTACAATCAGATGGCCCGCCTGTCTTTTTGCTAGATTCAGTTAATATAAAGTCTTCATATAATCCTTCAATATGGTTTATTCTTCATTATGGTTATATGGTGTATACGTTTATAACATATATTTTTTTGTCACTTTATAAA
>DWKW01002005.1:0-11629 GCA_018250115.1 Doberes anticus
GCAAACGAGCATGCAGGCCACCTGATTTTAAGTGGTCACTGCAGCCCATGGATATCGACATAAAACCTCAACTAGGATGGAACCCCTATTTGATAGATGCATTGCTACATACAACCTCAGAGGGCTAAGTTTGAATGCCTCCTGTCCAGCGTCTCTGCCTAACTACATCTTTCAAACCGAAACACAGCAATTCTCACAATGCTGCTTCGCGGCAGAAATATGTGCAGCGGTAGTGCCACCGCAGGCGAGCCTTCGACATAAAACTCTACCACTATCAACATTTCCAAAACAAGACATTCCCTGTCTGGGTGTGTTCTTGTATGTGGATTTGGCACCCACAACACAGGCACTAAGGGGTTATGAGAAATATTATAGACTAATATTTCTAATAAATAAATAATGGTTCTCAATCATAGCCCACACTAAGATTTCCTGAGTCTTGGGCGTCATGATGTCCATGAAATTGAAACAAGAACACAAACACCCAAACCACAACAGAACATTGACCACTCATTGATCATTTGTTGCCAATAAATACAATGGAATTTATGTACAAGTTTACCCTTATTGGGCATGCATTTTTTAAACTAAGATTAATATATTAATATGTCTAATAGGTTAGTATATCCTTCATATTATATCTTAAATTAAAATGAAATTGGGTCTGTAATCAGAATAATAATAATACAATAACTCTCACCTCTCTTGATAAGTTCCTCGACCATAGCTTTCCTCTTCTTATTCTCCACAACGAGCCCCTTGTCACACTTCTCCAAAATGAAGCGCGCCTGATTGGACAGCTTGTCGGCCTCAGCCTGCAGCTGTCCCTCGAGGTACTCCTTGCGTCGCGCGTAGTACTTCGCGCGAAGGTCGTAGAACTCTCGGAGAATTTCTTCCACTTTCTCGTACCTAATGAAAGAAGAGATTAGTAGAATAAGACTACAATTAGAAACTATGCTTCGTACACAATAATGTAGTGCGGCGATGAAATGCGACGAAATTTTATACTGGAAGAGTCTTATGCCGTAGGCTCGCAAGCGGCGGCAATACCGCAACACCTATTTCTTTCGTAAAGCAGTGGTGTGAGTACTGCTGTTTCGGTTTGAAGGGTGTGGTTGGGCAGAAGACACTGGATAGAAGGCATTCCAACTTAGTCCTAAGATGTAGCAACGCATCCACATACAACCTCAAATGTGCATGTCCATGAGCTGCAGAGACCAATTACCTGGTGGTAATCTGGTGGCCTGCATGCTCGTTTGCTATTCTTGTATCTCATAACAATCAATAGATTACTGTCCCACTGTTGGGCACTAGTCTCCTCTCAGAGATGACAAGGGTTTAGGTTTACCGTGCAGGATAAAGGGCAGATTGCTGAAATACAAATGCAATTTCAGATGACTTTAAAGTGAAAATTAAACCGTAGATGAATGGTTTAATTTTCATTTAAGTTTTTGAAGTAAAATGCATTACAGAAATTATCACTGGCATAGTGTTTAATTGTGAGGAAACCTTCATGCTTGAGAGTTCTACATATTTTCAAAATCATGCAAAGTCTCTTGCTCTGGACTTGGACAGGGTGGTGGACTATGGCCTAAGCGCCAGCTCTGAGAGGACACCAATAGCAATTGGAAAGGAACAATAGTGGGATGATGATGATGAGCTACTTACTTCTTCAAACAGCAATTGTGATCGAAGGCATTCATGCAGGTCATAGAGATGGTGGTCTGCAGCTTGAACACCTTGTGGATGCCCTCCGCCTCCACCTCAGCCAACTTGCCAGGCAACAGGGTAACAACAAAACGCACTGTTGTGTCTGTGTTGTATTCCTGAAACCAGTAAATAAGACACAGTAAATACTCTTATGTTACATAAATATAATTAAAAAAATCAAGCCTCCTCATGTCCTCATGAATAGATAATAATGTACAGTATTTTGTATTTTTTCATCAAAATCAATTCAGTTGAAAAACTGAATGGTTATCATCCAAAATGAACCTAGCTCTAGACAGGAGACATTCAAACTTATTCATCAATATTGACTATTCACATTCAGTCCTGATTGGCTATGAATATGTGAACGATTAATTTTAGATGCACTGTATGTAATATGTAACTAAGAATACTGGGCTTACTTCTGTATCTTCCGTGTCCGTGGACTGCAGTGACTGCTCAGTCTTGTATTTTTTAGAAGAAACTTACAGAGAGTACCCCCAAAAATAAAATAAATATAATATGACAGATTGCAAATATACTTCAGTTCAATTCTTTCTGAATTAACAAATTAGTGTATTTCAGACGGTTTAATGGCAGCCGGTAATTTTTATTTATTTTTGTATGTATATTATTATGAGTGCCAAGTTGTATTAGTTAAAAATAAAGACCTCAGGAAAGAACACAGAGAAGCAACAGCTAACAGAATATAAATGTAAAGTAACAATTGGCTCACCCTGTACTCAGAGATCAACGGTTTCACTTTATCAGTGCCCAGCATAGGTTCCAGAACATTCTCCTTATAATTCTGCGTCCAGAAACCAACTGGCAACTCTGTGATCTCGATCTTCTCGTTGGGTAACACTGCCGCCTCGCCGGATATGACGTACTTGTCGCCAAAGCCCTCGATAGTGCCGCGGAAGTTCTTATACCAAGGGTGCATCGGCTTGGGTTCTTCGCCGTCTAACATGCGTCTGAAGTTCGAAGGAAATTGTTTTTATAGTTCTAAATCTAGACTAAGATGTAAACGTCGCTGTAACTGCGTTTATTACTGATTTAAAATTGAAAAAAAAACTACTATGTGTACATGAAATATTAAAATAAAAATCTCTCCACTCACAGAATGTTAGCAGCGATATCTCGCGGGTTGTAATTGGGTATCTTTGTGGACCAGCCAGTACCGATACCCTCCGCTCCGTTCACCAACACCATGGGCAGGATGGGTAGGTAGTAGATAGGCTCAATCTTTTGATTGTCTTCAAATTCATGCTGCGAAATTCAATTACATGCATTTATATCACATATGCCCCGAATTAGTAGACAAATTTTGCAGAGACATAAGGTATACCAATTTAGTCCTAATGATTGCCCAGACCAGTCAGGTTCTTGAGCGAGCATTCTCACATTAATGAAATAACTAAATTCTTAAACAATTTAAATACGAGTTTTAAAAAACATACAAAACTATTACATGTAAAAAAATTGCTATCGTTGACACGTTTGACATTATCAAAGATATAATAATTGCTTCTCTTCAACATATCTGGTGGCAAGCTATCAGTCTGTCTGCCTGCCAGCACAAGCGTTCTCAATAGCTGCAGAAGGACAGAATATCCTTGCACACATACTGCTGTTCATTAATTGTTCTTAACATTTCACACACTATAATTCCCTGTTTCGTGGGTGACATGCACACACACAGATACAAGAAAACAAACACCCAGAACAGGTACAGAAATCTGAATTCACGATTCAAACTTCTGCCCCATTGGGAATCGCACCCTCATAAAGTAAAAATACTAAAAATAAAAATATATTAGCGATTTTTGTATATATTTAGTTTTATCATTTTATGTTCATAGTAAAACAAATGATTATGACATTTAAGACATTGTACCAAACCAAGGAAAATGACACAAACTGAGTACTATTATATATTCAGATTGTTGTTTATACGGCGCTACTTACCACAAGCAGAGGATCATCGTGCGGATGGAAAATGAGCCTTGTTAGCGGCGACATAAGGGTGAAAATGTAACGGGGACTCGCAGAATCCTTGCCGCCACTGAGCCGCGTACCGAACTGACCACGAGGCTCTAGTAAATTGATGTTGTTCGAGCCCACGTAGTTTTGAGCTAAATTCACTATCGTCATCGCCAAGGACTGTTCACCTATTGAGGAATTAAAATATTAGTACAGATTAAACGAACAAGGTACGTTTAGGACGTCCACGGCCGACACAACCATTCAGTTTTTCTTTGTAAATATCTTTCGTCACTCTTCTTTCTTTCTTCTTAATTAGGAGTACCCGTAACCGAACATGCATAAAAAGATCTATGACAGTTGAAGAAACGAAAGAAGTTTGATCGAACCGTAGCACTTGGGCCTGGCAAAGGCCTACCCCAACGGGAGACAGGCGTGAGTTTATGTATGTACGAGTATACGCCCCAGACTAGAATTTTCTGTATCATGGGTGCATGGTGACAGATACACAGAAACATGAACACAAACACCTAAACCAGGAACAAAAATCGAAATCATTTCAATTTGTGGCCTAGTGGGAATCGAACCCAAGACCCCGCGAACGGCATGGTGACCAATGACATAGGGCTCGTCAATTGAAACATGCAGACGCTTTCTTTTGGTGATCGCTGAATTCATTAGGAATGCCAACGGAGTCGCCAGTATGTTGTCGACTATAAAACTAGAGCCATTTTTAAGTTCGTTCATCTTGTGCTCATAACAACAAAGCACCAACCACAATAATTTCATAGTATCCTCATAGAACCATTATTCCCTGAAGGGTACAAAAGTTTAGCGGAAAGACCTGTTGAGATTAATTTCTCGACCATCAGCACCATCTCGTAACGTATTATAGATATGTTCGCGCAGCCATATTTCAATTCGATATGATCTTTCGTGCGCATCTTTTAAAAAACAAACACAATTAATTTAAATTTCACAAGTACTATCGTGAATTTTCCTAGTTCGATATCCATATCGTCATTGCAAACCGTGACTAGTAAAATTTAATATCCAGAGCATAATTTAATAACACACATATGCCATCATCAACCCATTATTGTCCCACTGCTGGGAACGGGTCTTCTCTCAGAGATGAGAGAGTATAGGCCATGGCCCAACACGCTGGCCAAGTGCAAATTGGCACACTTCACATGCCTTTAAGAAAACATATATAAGTGAGATAATTACAAACCATGATGATATGCTGAGTGTTCTGCAACTGAACCAGCCAGTTGCGCCACTTTGACCTCTCGCTTGTCATTACGCTTTATACATGTGAAGATCACTTTACGTTGGCCCGGCTTTAAGCCATCTATCATCGATGGAATAGACCTAAAACATGTATATTTAAATGAACATTTGATCAAATAAGTGTTTAGTACAACAGCTAACTCACCAATAAGCATAAATAATGATTTGGTTGGCCATATCCATTCGCAAAAGAATTAACAGAATAGTTAAAGAAGATACGAGTCACATGATGTTAAGTGGTCATTGGCCCATGGACATCCACATCAAACCTTAACTAGGATTTCGTTGGAATGTCCCTCGCCCAGTGTATTTTGCCTAACCGGATCACAGCAGTTCTCACGTTAATGCTTAACAGCAGACATAGGACTGTAATGTCCGCTGCCGCCGCCGCTGGAGAGCCTTCGACGTTTCGTTAAAGTAAAAACGCATCGACAAATTCGGTCGTATGTAAATGTAAGAGTTTAGTAGAAATACATTCTTATACACAAATGTGAAAGACAATTAAATGATTTGCAAATATTTTAGTCAAAGGCCTTTACAATTAAAGTTGTCCCACACAAAGTTGTACATATAGCAGAATAATTTACCTCACATTATCACCGTTTGAGAAGAGAACCAGCTCCAAGTTAACAAAATCCGAATAAGAGACAGCCTTAGTTTCCTTTGTGTATAAATATCTCTCCGGGAGACCAATCTCCTTCCTTCTTTTCACTTCGTCCATGTGATTCGTCAGCCACTCCTTACGCTGGTCAGCGCCTTTCTTAGAAAACGCCAATTCAATATGGTGGTCATCCGTAGCACCACCATACTTGAACTTAATCCTATGCCTCTCCATATTCTGGAAGTATTCTTTAGCCTCCTTAGATGTGGAGGTACCCAAACCTTTGTAGTATTTGATATTGTAAGTGTGATGGTTGTCCGTATCATTCTTCCACTCTTCGAACTCTGGTAATGAATAGAATGAGATCTCTTTGTCCTTCTTTGTGGCCTTCACAATGGGAGTGATAAACTCCTCCAAGAATGGCAGCTTCAGCAACTCAGGCCAGTTGTGATGAATAAAATTAATGATAAGACCTTTGATGTGAGATCCGTCCTGATCCTGATCAGCCATGATCATCACTTTACCATACCTCAGACTTTTTAAATCATCCACTGAATTATACTTCTTTTTGTACTGCAGACCAATGATTTTTATCAGATTGTTGATCTCCACGTTTTCGAGAACCTGCTTGTGTGACGCGTCGCGAACGTTTAAAGGTTTACCCTTCAACGGGAACACGCCGTAGTGATCCCTGCCAACAACACTGAGTCCGGACACAGCCAAGGTCTTGGCAGAGTCTCCCTCAGTGAGAATTAAAGTGCAAAGATGTGCATTTTTTGTACCAGCGTCATTCGCATCTTCTAACTTCGGTATTCCTTTCAGCTTACTCTGTTTCTTACCAGATGCCTTCACAAGTTCCGTCTGCGCCTTGAATTTGGCCCAAGTTAGTACAGACTCAACTAAACCGGATTTGCTGACCGCCGTAATAAATTTCTCTGAGAAATTACATTTCGAACCAAAGCTCTTAGCTTGGAGTGTCATGTTTTCTTTAGTTTGTGAATCAAAGGTCGGGTTTACTATCAAACAGTTGATAAACAACCACATATGATTCTTAACTTGGAAAGGCTTAATATTAACACCACCTTTGTTCTTCTTCTTAAGAACTTCCAGAACGTTCTTAACGACGCTATCAGCTACAGTGTCAACGTGTTTACCACCTTTTGTTGTAGCAATGGAGTTCACAAATGATACTTGCTGGAATCCTCTGTCGGAGAGTGTCAGAGCTACTTCCCAGCGATCATTCGCCTTTTCGTAAACAACCTTTAACGGTTGTCCGTTTTCGTCCTCTTTACCTTTGATATATAAATCTATATAGTCTTTAAACTTATTAATCTTCAATCGTTCTCCATTTAAGTATACTTTTACTCCCTGCGAGGACGCAGCTACGTCGTACGCCCGACGCGACATCAACGCTATAATATCGTCCTCGAGTTTCTCCATCTTAAACTTAGCCAAGTCTGGGCTAAATGTCACTTTAGTAAAATCATCATCCTTCCCAGATTCCTTCACTTTCGGCTCCGAGGCCTTTGTCATATTGGATCCCCATGTCTGTTTGAAATGTTTCTTGTATTGCTTTGAAGACGTTTCCACTGTGAATTTCGTTGAGAAAATGTTGCATAACTTTGCACCATAACCGTTTCTACCGCCCGTCACTTTTTCCTCTTCATCATTGTAGTTTGATGATGTCAATAGATGTCCGAATATCATTGTGGGTACGAACATCTTCTCGTCCTTGTGCATAACAACAGGTATACCACAGCCATTGTTATAAACAGATATAAGGTTCTGTTCCTGATTAATGTCAATTCTGATTACGTCCATTTTGGGGTCCCTTTGCTTGTTGTCAGCTGCGTTCACTAATATTTCATCGTATATTTTGTATAAACCTGAAACAATACAATAGAACATATTAACATTATATGTTCACCTGTTGACTGACATGTTTGACATAAATAGGTCTGAAAATATGATGTATACAAAAAGCAGTGATAATAGTCTGAAGGTATTCAAACCAGAAATTCCAACCTTATATTTCAGTGAACCGAAGTTCAAATTGCAGCAAGGACTTCAAATTTTTCCAAATTATGTGTGTACGAGAAATTGTCACTCGCATTGATGGTGAAAGTAAAGTCATTGTGCAACTATGTATTTCACAAGTCATCTCAATCATTTAAACCAATTTATCTCCCTTTGTATGTTTGTTCGCCAGACACAAAAACAACTGATGGAACTGATTTTACTGACTACACTTAAAATACTATTACAGGTCTGAAAGACAGCTGATACACACACAGATGACAGTTGGTACAGTAGAACCGGAAATACATGCATAATAAGTCATTTTATCACTAGTCATTAAAAATGTAGGTACCATGTACAAACATACAAAAGCATAAACGACCTGACAAGGAACAAACATAATCACAGAAATTCTTTATTAAAAAAATTATTAAAATTTAGTGAAACCCCACTGTATGCAATTTCATAATCATCATCAACCCATTATTGTCCCACTGCTGGGCATGGGTCTTCTCTCAGAGATGAGAGTTTAGGCCTATAGTCAACAAGGGCCAAGCATTGATTGGCGGACTTCGCAATTAGCCTCCGAGAATGTTATGCAGAACTTTAAGTTTCCTCACAATGTTTTCCTTCACTGTTAAAGCAAGTGATAATTAATGCATAATATGCATATAACATAGAAGATTTAGAATAAATATATTTCGAGTTATAGAGGTGCTTGTGTGGGATTTGAACCTCGACCGACCATGGCGGTGTCGAGGTTAGAGAACCTGCACGCACCTCTATTTCTAAAATTCGATAATACAAGCTAACAATTAAATATGACTACAAAGGCAATGAGAATACATCAACATAGCACAATTGTTATACCTGGCACAAAATTTAATTCCCTCTGCACCATGCACTCCTTGGTCTTGTCAAACACCCACATCGTCTCAGTGGCCCGCTCAACAGATCCAATGTATGTGTCAGGACGCAGAAGGATATGCTCAAGTTGCGACTTCTTCTGATATATCTTCTCAATGGTACTCTTCTGGTTCTTTGGAGGCGCAGCCTCTGTTGTACCGTTCTGAGCGCCATTGCTAATTTTATTGAACATTGACTGTGGAAAAAAAAGGTACCATTAAGAAACATTTAGGAATAAAGTTTCAACTAATTATCTTATTGTACAAGTCATGGATGCATGTCAATATTATTTTATTCAACTATCATAGCCTAACCCTCAACTGGCCTAATCTTTAAAAATTAACGCAAAATATATTGAAAAATTACACTATTTAAGAAATAAAAATAATATTGAATGAAAAGTACAACATCAAAGAATACCATTTGTTTGAAGAAAAAAATTTATACTAATACAATGTAACCTAACATTTAGTGAATTTAATATTCAGTCTACTCCAAGTACTCTCTTTGGGATTATTACTATTACATGCTTACCAGTAGTATGCCTTATGCCATAATCAAATATTCAACATTCTTCATTATCAGAACATTTCCTCATCCTCATATTTTAAGAGGTAGATAAAAAACCTATCACCCACCCCTCATATAAAATACATAGTGAAATTCTAAAGGCTGGATACTAAACCCTTACAAACATCTTCATATAAGGGGTCACACTTAGTGTGTGGGGTAGAGACCTCTAGCTAGCAATGGATATAAAAAGGGTTTCTGCTAAAGGATTTTTCCAACCAATATGTAACAATCTGTTTATGATGAATCACTACATTCATTCATAGATGATTCATGATTTAAGTAATCATTTGTCTATTATTGTCTGTTCAATATTACTCAATAAGATTCAATATTGTGCTATAAAAGATGAAGCATCTTATTTTTTTCATAAGTTCATGTATAGTCATTTCAAATATCATTATGGACTTAAATTGACATTGGGTTCTGCAAGCAAGGTGCTAAAAAAACCCCTGCTTCCTGAAGCTGTCCTGACAGCCACTGAAGAAACCCTGGTGTTGCTTCTCCCATCATCATGGCCCATCTACATGTTAGTCAGGAGTACACAAAAAAAAGATTATAGTTCAATTGCATAATTTTTAATTCTATTTCTTTGATCTAATATAAATAAGTGTTTTTTTTGTAATTAAACCTTCCAAGACCTCTCGGTTTTAAGAATCTTACTTAAACTTTTTCAGAGCCCTAAAATCTATTGGCATACCAATACTACAAACATTTTAACCTGTTCTGCTTGCTAGGCAGACATGATAGAAAAATATGACATCTGATAAGAGGTCCATATGAGCACAAAATCAATTTTTTTATAATCGCTGCGCTTATTAAAAATTGGTCAAATTGCAACCATACTTCAAAAACAGAAGTACCTAAACAAACAAAAATCTAAAATAATATTTCTATAACATATTTTCACTGTTTCTAAACTTACCATACATTATATTTTTTTCAAATCCACAAAAGTTAAAAAAAATAAACATATTTTACATAACATAGTTGACAAACTGGTGCTGCGCAAAATAGAATATGGGAAATTCATCACGGAAGTACTCTCTGACCCAATCTCACAACAATTCATACTATAAGGTTATTTATTATTAGATATACCATGTCCTAAATTAAAATACAATTCTTATTCTAGGAAATTATGGGAATACATTTTGAAACATCCTTAACAACAAATAAGTTAATTTCTATCATAGACACACTCAGATGAAGCCACATAAACTTGCTTGAATAGAATTTTAGAATGTTTCTTTATTTTGGAAGATGCTGGCAATGTGGCATAAACCTTAACATTCATATTTGTAGGCAAATGTTGTAGAAGTTGTAGGCAAAATGGGCGGAAAAATCAATGAATACTCTTAGTACCGTTTGACAAAACATTAATACTGAAAACATTCTTTAAATTTCAAACATTTTTGTTATCTGTTTCATGAACGTTTGATCAATTATGAGGTCTATTAGTAGTTAATCAATAAACATAAATAATTGTTTATTATAATCAATACAAATATATTTAACATCGGCATAATTTGAAAAATTTACGTTGATATACACACTATCAAACTTGAAGGTAGATGAATAAAAGATACTGTTAGAGACTGCTTTTAGAAAGTATTATAGGTCCTGGTATACAAAATAAACGGCCAATCTATAAGCAAATGTTGTTCTTTTTAAACAATAACTATACTTTCAATTTACAAATTACACGGCTTCAAGTAATAAGTACTAATGCTAAGTATTTATAGATACGTGTTTGAAAATCAAAAAGCTACTCATTACCAGGACAATTTTATTCTAACTGGCTTGATTGCGTATCGTTATAGGTCATGAACAAATAAATACGCTAAAAACCTCATAGCATATGTAAAAAAACAAACAAATTTTAACCGTTACACATCAAAATGCCGCCAAGACGTAGCGCTTACCTTTATATCAGCCATCTTGCGAGTCGTGCTAATAAAAAGTGCGCGATCAACGCTTTGCACTAAATGTCTTGAAAACAAGACAGAGCATATGCTAATAATATTGGCTTTTACAAAACAACATCTTTATTAGTACAATTGCAAATAGCACGACTATGATGAACAACGAACAAACTTGACAAACGACGCCGTGAACGGCAATTGACAATATCTCACTTTTATTACACGCTTAGGCAAAAATGACTACCCAACCTAGATTCGGATAAAATGCCAAGGAATATATCACTATATTGAAATTTTATAAATACTTTTTCAAGAAATGGCAAATACAATAGATAAAACGTTAAAAGTTCGCATTTTAAAATATTGTTTCATAAATTTGAGATTATAATAAACACGCGAATAAATGTTAACGTAGTTAAAATAAAAAATTAAAAAAACTGCAATTGTCTTTGTTTTCAGAGCTGCCACGCTAAACTGTACTGCCTGATTATGGGCAGGGTGCGTGATGACAGCGGCAACTAGCGGTTACAATTACGTCGGATTTTGAAATATAAAATGGCCGGCTGTCATTACGAATAATAAGCAAACAAACAAATAATTTCAATGAAACATCGTAAATAAC
>DWKW01002006.1:0-11629 GCA_018250115.1 Doberes anticus
ACACCCAGACCAGGTACAGAAATCTAAATTCATCATTCAAATTTCTGTCCCGCTGGGAATCGAACCCAGGACCGTCCGAACGGCAGTCCGCACGTTGACCACGGCGCCATACGGGTCGTCGTATAACGATGATTGATAAAGCCATGCGGCACGTTGTCGACAGTCTGCAGTGGCGTATCTGGCGGAGTGCGGGTTCGACGAGGCGATGCCGGCGGCCGTGCAGGCTCTCAGCGCGATTCTCAACCGCTCGCCCGAGGAGGTGGAGACGCTGCTGGCGGCAGACCGCGCCTCGCTCTTCGCCTCGCTGCAGCCCGCGGCGTTCGCCGTCGCCGAGGCCTATCACTTGTGAGTGTCGCCCTTATGACCGACCGCGGACCGCGAGGCCCTTTCCGCTCGGGCTAGACACCAGCAATACAAAGTTACATTAAACTAAATATATTTAACCCTTTCGCTGTCCAGTTAGTAGACACGAAAGTAAAACAATAGGCATGAATCATATATGATTCATCCGACAGGGAACCTGTTAAGTCGCATTTAACTAATATTTGTTGGTGTTAAAGTCTTATGTCGAAGGATCGCCAGCACGTATTTCTGCCGTAAAGCAGCACTGTGAACACTGCTGTGTTTCGGTTTGAAGGGTGTGGTTAGGCAGAATATGCTGGGACAGGAAGCATTCAAAATTAGCGCTCAGGTGTACCTGCATGCTCGTTTGCAATTCATATATTTAAGAAATTATCAAAATCATATAAAATCAAGCGAAATCGTTTATTTATTTGTACAGTATAAGTAGGTAAAGAACTTTGTGTCACTGTCATTTCAAAACATCCGTTTTGAACTATTTAATCCAAATTTTAATACGGTTACATCAACACACAACATGAGGCAACACGCATATATGTATACATATCATGAATATTATGTATGCAAGTAAATAAAAAATACGTAAATTCAGAATCACACTCGGAATAGTACTGATCACTATTAATCATAACGGCTACAATACTATATAGGTTCCATATTAAAATCTACCTAAATTATTTGCAATTATGCGAAATCTACCTCTCATCTTTCTGTAGTGATATGGTGCCTATTTAACTTAAACTATGATTACAGAGCAAAGACTGGATCGCCAATGGAGACTGAGACAACCACAAGTTCCGGAAGTGACAGTGAATCGTCTTCTGATGACGAAAAGTAAATTAATAATTATATACTAGTACAAAATAAGTAATAAATAGATATTATATAGTACTTGATTTTTTTTTACTTACTTTATCCCTTTTAAGTTGCACAAAACAGACGGAGAATTGGTCGAATGTTCTCCCAGTAATCATGAAATTATTTTAACGAAGCTAAATAACTACTGCATAATTTTTACAAGTGTTATTCAGTGAGATACTTCCATTCAGTCACAAGTAGAGGTTTCTCTAGAAATCGAGCATGTTGATCGTAAGGCGACCTCTACTTATTTGCGTAAAATTTCTTACAGTGTCGAAATTATCTTAAACTATCTGTACCCTGCATTTTGATCCTTGTAATCATGAACTTGTTATGATATGGCTATCTAATGCGAAAAAAATATGTAATTGTATTAGTATTTCCTATAATAAGTTCATTCAAACAACCATACCCTGCAGCTTACTACAGTAGTGGTTGCATTTACATTTTAGTTTTATTCTAATCATATCACGTAATGATAACTTCTATAAAAAAGATGAAATAAAAATAATCTTATTCAAGTCTACCTTAGTTTTTTAGTGGCTTACAGATTATAAATATGACACGCATTCACTTATTTTAGTCACCAGGCAGCCGCATTCCAGCTATGCATCATGTTAAATCAAACAAACTATAAATACAATAGAAAACAGTTTTTAGCTGAGCGCATGCTACATATACATACAAATGTGTAATACCTACAGCAAATCGTGTATATACCTACCTTTCCGACTACATAGTTGGTATCACCATTCGGTGAGCAAACGCAAATAACCATGTGAAATTATTGTTTTTCCTTTAAGATAATTATATGTTATCAAAGTGGAAACATATGTTATTCATCATATTTACGGTGTAAGATGTTGACAAACTTCATATGAATAATGATATGATGTTATTATTTAGCCGCGGTGTGGTAACTTTTATCTGCGCGTGCAATAAAAAATATTTACCTACTACTTCCGGCACTTTGTAGAATTAAGATTACTTTTTTTCTTCTTTTTATTGGCGATAACATGTCTTGTCCTTGAGCTGTTTATTTAAACCCTTTTTCCGCCCGCGACAATGTCACCGTACGTAAAAATAAAAAAATGTCTGTGATTTCGAGAGAACTGTTTTTTATTAACTTATTTAATTGTTTTTTTATTATATGGGCATATTTACAGGATAGTAAAATTACAGGAGTATCCTGTAATTTTATTATTATTATTATTATTGGCACTTAAAACTATTTGTCTGTTTTTATCTTCGCTTATCTAGGAAATGATTGTACTATTTCTAATGTAACTTTCAAGAAATATTAAGAATTATTCAAGAAGATCGTTAGTCTACATAAAATGAACTTTTGACACACGTATTCTGGAACAAACATACACACAATACATATTTCAGGATTCTTCGAAATTTCATATTTGAACAAAAGATGAAGAAAGTTATCATGCGGGTTAACATTATTCATTCATGTCATTGCAATATTTTTCGTTCTATCGATGTGCAAAAAATAAACGAAACCCTTATTTCGCTGATCTCATCCTTAAAGGGTGTCGTACAGGGGATGAAAGTTTCATGCACATTATTCATTTACACGACATTACATTTTTACAACAAAGAAGTGAACTAACTCCTGTCGACTTTACGAGGAGGTTTAACTTTAAACTCGTTAGGAATAAAAAAGTTTACTCTTGACCAAATTCACTAGTTTCACGGCTCGTTAACAAGCAGACATACTTACTTATTTTCTTAAAGTCTCATTGCCAAAGATGTACTGTATTGTGTGACACTGTGACAATGACATGGACTCATTTCTCCGCCCTCGCATGGAGGTGCTAAATATCATAATTGCTGGTGAAATGCGATATTGTAAAGAAAGCTTCTAACTCCGTTAGTCGTCTCTTGTTCACCTACGAAACTACCTTGACATCGGGAATAGTATTTTTTAGTTTTTAAATCCCAATATGTTTTGTTACTACGATCAATTTATTTTTATTGTGCCATTGGTAAGTTTGTTAATAATTCTTACATTTTTGATGGCATAAATCTTAATCTATATTAACTTAGATGACAGTGAATTATATGATTCAAATAAATTAATTTTGAATAAGATGTGTGAGTAAAGTATTATTTAATTAATGTTATTATTTGTTCAAATCAGTATATTAACGTCTTCTAGTTTAAATACCTGCCAGTATTGTAGATATGTATGGCACACATTTGTATGAAAAAAGTAATATAATGTAATACATATTGTATTTACATTTTCAGGTACTAGGTCTTTACGGAAGTATTGCAAGTGCATTTTTATCAAAGAAGTATATTGAGTGTGGCCCATACGGCTTTGTTTGTGAAGGGTCATCTAGATTGAGGCTTTGCGAAGGAGATAATTTGTTCGGTCCCGCTTTCAACTGTCCCAGCAATACAATCTGCAACGAGGACTCGAGCGATGTCTGTGATAACGCTATTAATTACGTTGATCCCTCCTTGAGGCAACTTTTACGCTGTCATCGAAACGAAAGAGTCGCCGATCCAAGCGTTCCTGGATGTAAAGGATATATAATGTGCATTTCTAACAAAAATCGTTATCAGGGTATTAAATTCAAATGCGCCGGTAACACTGTTTTCAACGGGTACACTCGCACTTGCTCATCTCCGGACAAATACAAGTGTCCTCTGAACGAAACTGGTACGACGATACCTAAACTTTTCCATGGCCACAATGACAGAATGGATGTCAATAACCACGCCGGCGTCGATCGCATTTCTTCGTCGAGTCATCGTAATAGGCCTATAGACTGTAAGAACTACAAGTTTGCCGTAACACAAGATAAGAGCCCCGTCCGCGTGACCTACTTCTGTCCATCGCGCCCCGTCAGTGGAGAGTCAACAGTTCGCTGCACGGTATTTTCAAACCAATTTTGCATCACACTAGAAAGAGACGACCAAGACCAATTCGTTGAAGGTGTTGGAGCGGCATATCGCAGACCAAGAACAAACATTAATTAATAACAAAAATATTTAATTTTGATGTACCCATCTTAAAAATGTATTAATTCTTATTAATTGTAAATATTATTTCATTGTGACTGGACTCATTCATCTCTCTCAGACCATACGTAATCATTTTATTTAGATTGTTGAATCGGTTATGATTTTATTCATTCTCAATTGTGAGGTCAGTCAACTATTGATTTTTTGTCGAATTTAATAAAATTAATAATAATCCGCTAAAAATTTTGGTTCCTATCGTGTTGCCAAGTTTCGTTACATCTCCACGACATAGTCCACCCCGCGCTGGCGAAGTGCGGATTAGCGAAATTAACACTTTCTTTTTTCAAATGATCTTTGCTCAAAACTTTGAGAACATTGTGGCGAACTCTCAAGCATGCAGGTTTTCTCATGATATTTTCCTTATAATTAATTTTTAATACGCACAATTTGAAAAAATATATAAATAATTGTTTCAAAAATTTTGGATTGACCTCGACTCACTAGAGCGGGAGCTCGAGATTCTTAACTATTAGACTATCACTCACTACTAGCCTATAACAAACTACAACTGTGTGGCTGTTTCCTTAAAAGGTAGTATTTCTTTCTGAAATCTACCCGGAATTTAACTGCGCAAGTTTACAGTAAACTTTCAGGACATGACATGTAAGGTATAGTTAAGTAACTATACGTTACACTTTAAAACTGTCCGCGCCGTTTAAAATTCTTGTTAGTATGTTACTTTTAAAACTGAAATAAAAGTGCTTATAAGGATGTGTATTTTTATTTAAATAAAAATAAATTAACAATTTCAAAATTGATCGCTATTCTTATAATTTTATTATGTTCATAACATTGCTATCCTAAATTACTCTCATATAAAATTTATTTACACTCATAACTATCATCGTTAACACACTTTTTCTTTTCTCGATGGAACACTTCATCAGACTCACATTTTTTAGTCCGGCGTCGAAAAACGGACTCAGATTTTCTAGAGCATACGTAATATCTTCTACAATTAGTTGTATCAGGAAATTTGCCCTCCCGCTTACATGTATTGTTTTCTGTGTCTACATTGGTTTCTTTAGATTTACGTTCAGTAGTACTTAGATCACTTGACTTATGTGATTCACTATCAACAGACATTGAAGATATTTGTGATTGAGATTGTTTGTCATATACACATTTTACGCTCGTTTTATTTAACTTGTAACCATTCTGGCACTGGAACTGAAACCTTAAATGAGTATTTTTATTTTTGACACAAATGTAATAAATGTTACTTTTCAATAAATCACTGAATCTTCCCTCTTGAATGCAATGAAACTGGTTGTTAATCATACAGTGCGACAAATTCTTAGTACATTGCTTTTTTATTTCGCTAAAAACTGTGTTAATCGGACATTCACCGCGTAAATGTCTAATTCTACCGATGCAAATGTAAAACTTCCTACAATCGTCTTTGTCTGCATGCCTGCCTCGCAAGCGGTTCATACAGGTAAATTCACTTTTCACATAACTTTGACCGCCATTTGTGTAGACACTCTTAGTAGTAGTAGTTTGCAACTTATTCATAAACTGTGTTTCCTTAATCTCTTTTATGATAGGAGTGGTTTGTAGCAACATGGACTCGTTATTAATATTGGTATAAGACAGAGTAGGTTTTGTTGGCGTGACCGGCTCAGAGGAAATAATATTCATGTTGTTTCTATCGATAATAGTTTTTTGCACTGTTTGACCAGGTATTACAGGAAGAGAACCATTATAGTTAAAATTTTCTTCTAATTCTGTCGATAAATGTACAGTAGTTTCTTTTGTTACTAATTTTTGATAAACATTTGTATTGGAAACTTTAATTTTTGTAGTATTGTAAGGTATATCATTTACAGCAGCTTTTATGTTTATGTTTTTTGAATGCAAATCTGATTGCTGTCTATTTGAAGAAAATGTGACAGATTTGTTTTGGATAACAATCAATTCCTGAATACCTATTTTTGTTCCTTTATCGTAAATTGGTGTTGTCAAATTGGACCCTGGCAACCCTTTAATCATTAGATCTTTCTTATTATTGTGATATTTATTGGCTGTATCTTCTATTCCAAATAGATGTTTAGGGCTAGTAACGTTGACATTACTTGGAGAAACTGTACCGTTATCTATTAAAATTGGTGTGGATGATTCCAAAGTTACTATTTGTATGTATGGTATATTCACTGTAGATACCTTTGGCAGTGGTTGGTATTTGGTGGTTACAGCAGTTTTTAATACTGTATTTTGATTCGAAATATGCGATCCATTAGTATCAATATTTAATTGTCCGTATTTAACAGATGTTGGCACAGTAGTAGGTTTGTCAGTGTCTGCAGAACGATTGTATAATTCTGTGTATAACTTTAACGCAGTAGTAGAGAGAGGTTCGTCTATGTTTGATGCAATAATGTTACCTTTGTGCAGAAACGTTTTTGAGGCGTTATTATTTTTTACATACGCTAATTTAGTGTCACTATTTAGCGATTCATTTCCACGTAGTACACCCGGCACATTAGGATTTTGTCTTTCTACTCCTTCATCATCTACAAATGTCAATGTCTGAAATGTAGTGGTGTCTGATTTGATAGGTTTTGTAGTACCCAGAACATTTGACAAGAAATAAGATGACGATTTTTCAATTAAATCTGTATTTTTGACAATATTTTCAAGTAGGTTAATTTTTATTGCGATATTAGACTCTGCATCATTATTTGCTAGAAGACGCTGTTCTGTCTCTGTACGTGGTATACTGTCCTCGGATTTACTTTCTACCATACTAATTGGAGAAATTGTTGTCTCTTGATGATTATTTATTGCGTTAAAAGATTCACTTTTAAAACTAAAGCTGTTAATTCTACTAGACTCATAAAGTTCTCTGGGCAAAATATTCCTTAAAATATTTTGTCCTTCCGAAGAAAATTTCGAATCAAGTTTAATTGTATTGTCAAATGTCGGTTGCGTCTTTGGTAATAATTCATCCATAACCATATTCGGTATTTTAGTTCCTGATGATAAGTTGAATCCTATCGAATCAGTCGTTGTACTTCTATCAGACATAGTTGGTGTATCCATTTCTGGTAATCGTTCATAGTTAAGTGTTTTAGATGATTCATATTCCGATGGGATAGGATCAAAAATATCCAGATTATTATCGAATGCCTCCGAATTAACTAGTTTCTCAGTAGTGGTCACCATTGTCAGATTTTGAATCAATGGCAGCTGCTCATGAACAGTAGCATCATCGGTAGTATTCAATTGGGTATTCCCAAAACTTACAGCAATAGTATTTTTCGTGGGAGCATAATCCAATTCTGATAGTGTTTTTACATTAATATTACTAATTAAGGGGGTTGTTGGATTCAGATAAGTATCACTTACGTAGCCTTGTGTTGCTTTATCCATATATGGCTTGTCTGATACCGTCAGTGTATTGGGATTCAGCGTCACTACGGTATTATTGGTATTTTCTTCTATGATAGAACTTACAGTTATCACATCACGTTCGAAAGCATACAATTTCTCAGTATTTGTTTTTAATTTCGGTACATTTTGTGGCATGATTGTTTCATTTTTGGCATCTTCTTTAAAATAAGAACTTGTAGTTGATGTTTCTGTTACATTATCAAAAACGTTCGGTGTAGTCGAAAAGTGATCAGCAGCAGTACCTAGTATGAACTGATTTGGTATTTCTGTATTTAAGGAATAAGCATCATTCTTTATGACGTCCGCGGTTATAGTACTTGTTGTCTGGATATTTTCCCTTATAACTTTGCTTCCCTGCGTAAGATTTGGACCTACAGTACTTGTAATAGATTCAGACATACTTTCAACTGGAAAAGTTGATGGCATATCTATTCCACTAGTTGAACCTAGTTGTGTATTTAAAGAATAATTAACTCCAGTAGATGTTTCTTTAGGAATTACATATTGTGATATACGTTTTATGCCCTGTTTTTGGGTACTAGAAATATCAAAATCTTCGATCAAGGTAATCGTAGTATCAGATTGTCCCTGCGTTTTATCAACATTGATATCAATACTTGGGGTCACTGTTTCTTCCACTAGTCCATCCTTTGTAATTTCCAACATTGAATCACGAGATGTGGTGACCCTAGTCGTAAATTTAGAGCCGACTAATGTTATTTTACTATCGTTTATATTTGACGTAGAGTTTTTTGTGTTCGTTGAAATATAATAGTCAGCAGCAGTGTCAACCTTTGGCACTAACCCATCTATTGAAAAATTGTATTTATCATTTTGCTTAGAGTTATTAGGCGCTGCAGTAGTGTCCGTTATGATTTCAGATTCTTGATGCTTGACTCCTATTCTGATTAGGCCAGGCGTATGAGTATAATTTTCGTAAGCTATTGTAAATGATTCGTTAATCTCAGTTTTCTGCCTTAAATGATTATTGTGTAAAGGTAAAGTAGTTATTTGATTCTCCAACAAAAATGATGCATTTGTCGGAGAATCGACCTTCAAGGTAGAACTAGGGATCTCAAACTTCGCAATAGTCGAATTGATCGTTGACAGCTCTACTGTTGTTGGTTTGGATTCTGTTAAAGTTATTTGAACATCAGGAGGTATTTCCTTTTGAACTTTATATTCCGGCGAAAATATATTCTTGGCGTGTAAAGGATTATTTGAGTCTGTAGTATTTTCTTTTACTTTCTTTGAAATTGGAGTATCATCCATTGATTTAATTATTGGCTCCAAAGTAGTTAAGTCAAGTACAGATGTAGGACTAATGAATACATCTGGCTCTGTAGTGACAATAACGTGCGATAAATTCCCGTTCGGGGTTTTTGGATATTGTGGTAATAACATAATATTACTTTTTGGGTAATCAGATCTCAAAGTTCCTTTCGTTTCTATTTCTTGTAATTTTAACTCCATTAAATTTAAATCATGTAGTGTTTTTTGGTTTTCAATGATTGAAGACATGGCCAGATTATTATTATATTTTTCTGATATTTCACCTTCAGATAAAAATGTTTTTTCTGTTGATAAATTCTGCAATGGTATATCTTTATTTATAATAACATCACTATTGGTAGTTTTCGTGGTTTCAGTGGCTGACTCTATGTTTACTTTACTCAAAGTTGTTACTAAAGTAAATAAATCAGACAAAGTAGATATTATTGGAAAGGTACTGATATTATTAGTGAAAACAACTTGTTGAGAGTCGACATTGGAATTTTTGCTTATTGCTTCTGTGGATGTGTAAAGTAATACGGCATCCGCAGATGTTATGTTTGAATTACTATTGAATTCCTCATTACCATTAATTGTCGCATCATGGGAAATATCTGTTTCATTAATATTATTACTTATTGTATTCTCATCCACAATTAATACTGGCACCACTTGACCTGATAGATTAGTTTTAGGAGAGTCCGTTAATTTGTTTCCTGAATATGTCGCAGTGGTTGAGAAACGCTGTAAGTTTGCATCGCTTGTTGATGTCTTATTGCCGTATGACTCTGTTATTTCAAGTATTTTGCTTGGTTGTTGTGTCTGTACATCATCTATAAAATCTGCCTGCGTAGTAACACTGATTGTGTTTAAATTTTCGTTTAATAAGTCTGTCTGACTTGTTTTCGAAAACGGGGAAACCGTAGTTATTCGTGAATTATTTTCTAACTCACTCGCTTCATCACCAAGTCGAAGTATCGACTCTGTGGTGGTCGGCATTTGATACTCGCATTCGAAATTGTTGCTTATATGGCACACTGTTGTTGACGGACACTGAATCATAAAATCATCAACTGTTTTCGATACTCCAGCACCCAAATCTACACATATCATGAAATGTGTCGAATTAACACAGTGAAACGGTTTTCCACCGCAGTCGATATTCGTCGTTGTTGCTATCTGTAAATATATGAGCATCTGTAAAAAAATAATTAAAATCTTAACGTCATCCTTAAATCTGTTCCGATTTATTCAAGATTAAACACTTAGATGTTAACTACTGAAAAAAGACATTCTATCGTTAATAAAAAGTGTTATGGCCATATTTAACTTAACATATTGTACTTTATTTAGCAGAAGTTCAAAAAACGTAATCCAATTACATCAATTCGCACTGCTTCCAAACATATTTTAATGCATTTTGAAACAAAAAATTCAACTCACCACAAAGAATGAATATAAATGGCATATTTTTTCTCTTTCAGAAGCCATGGCGACATTTCAATTTGTCATCCTTTCTTTCGTAACGACACAAGCCACTTTTTAGGTCATACGTCAATTCTCTTATACAGTTTTATCAAGAATAGCGTCCTCCCCTAGATTTGAGATAGTTTGAATGGGCACGCAAGAGATTTGTTAGCACAGTCGCAACTAATTTACATTACATATTACTACAAGTGTAGATTAGAACGACATTAAACAAATAAAGTTGACATCGTGTTTCCTGCGGACTCACATGTTTTCAGTGACATTTATTTACTATACCTGGTTAACAGTATTAATAGTAATATGTAGTAGTTTGTGTAAACATTAAGTTTTAAGATCATATAGTTATGCGTAATGCGCATATCATCACTTTCACGCCGAAGATTATCTACCTTACCTATCCAGGGCAAGAAAACAACTGTTTAATTGATTTTTACCAGCTTTTTAACTTCGAATTTTCGTGCCTTTCCGGTTCGAACCTATTAGGTACAAAAAGTTTTCACCCCGTTCCAGTTTATTGAGTAGAGTTGATTTCACAGACCTTCCGGTGACGATACAACATAGTATGCAATATTTTAATTACAAGCTTTTTAACGTAGCAAACGTCCAAATATCCGTTCTTATCCAAATTTTGTAGTTGATTAGTCACCATGTTCTCGTTTATTGATTAGTTTTGTAACAATGAACTATTTAAAGTTGTCGGCACTCCAACAAAATGACGGACTATCATTTCATCTCCTTCATATTAAATGACGGCCTTATAGAAAAAATATGGAAGAAACAGTGATTTAAATTGACAATCCTGAACAAATTGAATGATTTGTTCATCCAAGAATACCCTACGGCAGCACCAGTCGAAAAGGCAGAATTTGTTTATTTACTTTTAATTGTGATGGAGTATCAAAAGAGCTTGTAGGCCAGGCCGCCTAATGTTGAGTGGTAGTTGAATTATATCAATATTTACAACTTTCAACTGATTGAAAAATTTATTTATGTTCCATATTTTATTATCGGTGTTGTAAAACATCGCGAGGAAGCCTACATGCCTGAGAGTCCTCCATAATGTTCTCGAAGGCATGTGTACTCCGTCAATTCGCACACGGCCAGCATGGCTTAAACTCTCATCTCTGAGAGAAGAACCGTGCCCAGCAGTGGAACATTAATGGGTTGATGATGATTCATTGCATACATTAAATTCTAGAGAACTTACAAAATA
>DWKW01002007.1:0-11628 GCA_018250115.1 Doberes anticus
ACTATGGCCTATACTCTCTCATCTCTGAGAGAAGACCCGTGCCCAGCAGTGGGACGATAATGGGTTGATGATGAATTGTTAATAATTAGCTGTTGGTTTATGTGCCTAAGAAGTAATTTCAATTCTGTGAAGACACACAGAGGCCGGCACATGCTCAGCCATTTATTGAATCCTCACCGATCATAATGGACTTCTAGATGCACACCATCTGGATATTTGTGCAAACAAATGAATGGAAGAAAATATAAAGCATGCCTGATATTTTGCAGGTGACATGTATGAGTGATATGTCTTTTATAAATGTACCATGTTAATTAAAGTAAAAAAAACTAATTAAATTAACTCTTCATCCACATAATGAAGGAGTCCTGAATGGAAACTAAGAGATAGTCGTAGGATATGCACCATATGTGAAGTATCGTTTTCATCTTCTAAGTTGTTAAGTAATGAGTTTCAGTTTGTGAAATTATAATATGCAGAAATTAAAGATCCAATTTCAAGTACAGACTAAATTTTATTGTGGATTTCATCTCTATTCAACGAATTTGAAAGTTTAGCAAGACAGCAGTATGGATTACTCTTTTTTGGCATATATTTTTTTAAGAAAACTGTTGCAAGTTTTTAAAAAGGTAATAAGTACCAGTACTTCGAACAAATAGTTAATGAGATGGTTTTGATTTATAACATTTCTAAGGGGCGGGAAAGGGCATCGACATACTATTTATAACCAAGACGCGCACTATAGCAAGCTTCCATAATTGAACTGGTATACTTACGACATAGTTCACTTTTTGACCGGCGGCTTCAGTAACCTCATATTCTCCTGCTACAAGCACATTGACGAACAATTCTTCCTTTAAACACTTCTGAGTGTTCGGAGCCATTCTCCACATTATCGCATCGCACCCGTGCCATATCACACTCAAAATTAGCCCGAGATAGTACACCTCCATGTTTTATTTTTTGTCCGTATTATCTTGTAATAAATAAGTCAGAATTCATAACTTCATAAACTGAAAACAAACATTCCGTGTCAAAATGACCGATGAGTTGGCCTGAAACGGGACGGGACGGGATACGTCGGCGTTTTAGAGGTTGAGATTATGTTGCCATTACATCGTATTAATTATGTGATATTATTATTATTTGATTACATTGTTAAGATAAATGATATAAACTAAACAGATCAGATTTATGCATTTTTTAAAGTTCAGAACCTATTTAGATATTTAATATAATTATTACAAGATATTGCTTTGACAAAATATTTATGTACTTGCCTTTTGTTTTATTTCAAGCGAAGAAATATATTTTTAATCTCTCTTACAGCGAAAGGTTATTTAAATAAAACGTACACAGAATTTCACACATCTCAAGAAATTTCATAATATTCCGTATTTTAATTATTACGTTTGCTGCGTAGGTACTTTTAGTAAGCTTTAAATAATCATTGTTTAAAAATAGCAGACTCTAGAATTTATTCATATAATTTTTTCTATACTAACACTTTTATTGATTTTCCATTTTGAAAACATTAAAGATGATTGTCTATGGCTGTATGCATCGAAAAGCAACGTCATGAACTGCAGTTTAATAAACGTATGTCAAGTGTCAATTTCATAACCTTGTTTAATATTTTTGGAATTTTGAAAATTTGGTCAACTTTCTTCTCAAAATTCTTGTTTGTGTTTGTTCTAACGACCACCAAGTCTCTAAAAAGTTGTCAGTTATCAGTAAAAAAAAAACTGTCAACAAACTATATTTGTAGTATATTCTAGAAAACTGTATGAGACTGACAGAACCAATACTCAATATTTATTGAAGAACTCGTATATTTTAATTGATTGGGAACTATTTATAATTTGCCTGCATTCGTATTACTCCTCTTTATTGTATACTGTTCTTAAGTAAGTTCTTGATTATTTATTAATGTCACAACTTATGTGTATGTTTACATAATAGTCAACTTTGTATACTGTGGCTTGCAGCTTTCTTACAATTTTTTCAATTCATTAATACGCGCCTTACTACAGTGCATATTAACATAAATGTTAAAAATGCCCTATGCTTAGTTTCACTGAACCGACTATAAATATCATAATAAAAATTAAAAAAAAAACTACTTTTGTAACATCTGAATAGAGCTTATTATAGTGATTTCAACTTTAATTGAAACTTATCACGTATAGTTCAATTTTCCTTATATTATATAAACAATTTACCTCAGCTTGAAATGTCTCTATATACATCTCATTAGACGAGTCAGTAATGATGCAAATGTGTCATTTACTAAGTCTCATTCCATATTTTGTTACTCTATCCAACATTCCAGAAATTTTCTTAATGCTCCACAAACTAATTTGGAAAACATGTCTGGAACATGTCATGTCCAAAAATTTAATGCATTTATATAAAATTTATTCTCTATCATTTGGATGTCTTTTTTATTGTGTGTACATAATCTAATAAATAAATACTTCTCTTTCTCTGTTCACAAACTCTTGACATATTTTATCTCAGCTCATGTCTGTTAGTTGAAGCCTCTTTCATTAAACTTTCTAACCAGACTACCATTTGCACCTATTTATGTGGGTTGAATGAAGGCGAAGAAGCAAACATTTCAAGGCTCTAATGTATTACTGTTAGATGTAAAACAATCATTTATGCTGTAATATTTTGTGCTTGATTATGATCAACAACAGACAGTAAAGGACAGTACTGCTGTCTTGCTGTTTGGCAGGCCTAGGATAAGGTTGGCTTTTTTCTACTTAATAATTGCATTGCACGAATTATTTGTAACTTAAATCTCTGTCATGATTAACACTTGTTTGTTTCCACTGCTTTTTTCTTACAGATTAAAATAAATTGAATTGGTTCTTCACATATTTTTTTTTCTGTAGTAGATGATAAACTAGTTCTCTGCAATTCATTTTCTTCATTTCAAATTACAATGAAAATTATTGTTACGCTAACTTTTGAGGACAATTATTCAAACTTTGCTTTAGTAATGTTTAAAATCGCCTATTGTATATCTAACTACAAAAATGCTACAAGGATACTTGATAACTTAATAATGACTGTTCAAGTTCTGCACTTTATTGCATTGTGGTTCATCTTTTCCTTTTATTTAAATAAATATTTTATTTGCATGCTCCCTAAAAAATATTTTTATGCATTAATTCATCCTCCATATTAATCTTTACCATTGCATTTTTCAATGGTCCATGGTTACACAATGTAGATTGTAAAGACAAGCAACAATACAGATTATATTACAATACAGTAAGCTAATTGAATACTAGATACAAACCAGGGTATACAAATGCTATCAAATTGAATCTCAGAGGTCTGTGGATAGTTAATAAAATGTACTCAGGTTGATGAAATTACCTAAGCTGTTTATTTAATTTTCATGTTTTCATTTAATCTGATACATCATATCTTCAGTAGGATATAATGATGATATAAATCCCTGCTACCTTGGAAGGTTATTTAAATTCTGATCTAGAAAAAATACCCTTTTTTTTAATTTAAGTGTGAATAACATCTTTTAAGTAAATAATTTTATGTGGCATCTGTTCATTTTCCAATACATGCTGCATATTTTTTTTTGATGAAACTTTCTAAATTATTTTCTATTTGTAGGTCACACTATTTAGTCGGCCTTCATTGTAGAGCTCCTATTGTAATGGCCACAATGTATTCCAGTAAAGAATTGAACAAGACAACCAAATTTGGCTGACATCTAGGCACCAGGTAAGTTATACCATAAGATTAAATAAGTGCATGCATTGTTTCACCTCCTGTACCTGTATGCTACAAGCAGCAATTTAATCAGTACAGGATTTGCGAGCCTTGTAAGGATTAGACGTAAACAACAAGAAAAGAGGGAGGGATGGGAAAATACTCAGTCTTTAGGGCAGTGTAAAACTTGTTGCAAACATAAAAAAAATTCAAGTATGATTGTAGAAGCAGCATTATCATAGATATCTTAATTACCTGTAGCCAGAAAATTATTAAGCTTAACTACAAAGCTTAATAATTTTCTGATTAGCTACAGTTTACTTCAAAGTTTCTTTTAAAATCCCTTTGTGTCTGAGCATAAGCCCTAGATGCAATGTTTTGGCTGGGAATCATCAGGGCGTGCTATAGTGGCATGGAATGGGATAGTTCTTGAGACACCATTGATTTTTGCCTTTTGATGCCGCTAGTACAATAAAGGAATAACTGATAGATTTTTTTTTTATTCTTACAGTGAACTTATATAGTTTGTGGCATATTTAGACAATTTTTTTTGTTTTGTATCTGTATTACTCAGTGTGACCACAAGATGGCATAACATTCCTTTATTGTGTGCTATGTAGAGATTCATTACGTAAATACAGGAACTATGTTTTGTTTCATAATTTCCTCATTGTGACCTGAATTCATAAATTATTTGTAGTAGCAGCAGTTGATTGTTTGTTCCTTGTAGTAGTTTTTCTTGAAATTAATTTAAAATAAAACCTAAATTGAAGTGTTGTGATACGGGTGCTTAGGAATAAATCCTGTGTAGGAAAATAAAATCCTAGTAAGTATCGAATTAATTCTATGGAAAATGTCATGATCCTAATATGTTCTCATTATATGCATAAACATCAAATAAACTTGATGGAAATTATATATCATCATATCTTGAGGAAAATGATAATATACATTTTTCTAGATAAATTCTGGTTATATGCTACAAATGTAATAAAGTACATAATAATATGCTACCATTGTAAAAGATGAACTGCACAAAACCCGTTTGTTTAAAAAAGTATATTTTAACTACAAAATCATAACCAAGGCTCTGCCCTAATTGGCCATCACTTCACGAGCGATGCAGATTTGAGCTGCAAAATACAAAGTGAGAATGGCCAGCAGAATTGCAATACTTTGAGAATATTCGTACAACTAACGTCGAATATCGTCACTCGCCGCCATGATATAATGTGTATTATAACAATAGCACCTCAATCAGATTCTTCGTGCCGACCGTAGACGCAAAGACAATTATACAAAAGTGCCTAAAATCATTCCCTTACGAACAGCAAAGCAAAGGCGACTACTCTGCTGTTTTTCGTCTGCGCTACTAAAATATTCCGTGCAAAGTGCGAATGATCGCGCGAACTTAATTAAGATACTGAATGAAAATTCGTACGACCAACTGGATGGATGGATTGCCAATTACGATAGCATCTCGCAATCGGATTCTTTGTACCGTAGAGGCAAAGAAAATTATACGTGAGTGTAAAAAAGCTTTCCCTAAAGAACGGAAAAGCATAGGCGACTACTCTGTTGTTTCTCGTCCAGATGATGGTGCAGGTGGCCTATAAACGTAGCAAACATGACTGCTTGTAGCCATATAGTAAAAAATACTCACGCTTAGCAAAAATATCCGATCCACGGGAATCATAAGCATCAGACAGTGGGCTGTGGCAAATTACTGCCCCAAAATTTGTTCGAAATTTAAAAAATACCGCCTTAAATTACAATATTTTTTTTTAATGTTTTCAATTAGCATATAAGAAATGCAGCTGGGTTCTTGTTTTCTATAGTCGGTGTGTTTTAATTTTTCAAGCCACCGGATGTTAAGTCACTGCAGCTCGATGGTGCAGTCTGATGGCACACCTATTTCTGCCGTAAAACAGCGTAAAGCAACAGCAGTTTCGGTTTGAAGGGTGTAGTTAGGCAGACGACATCCACACACAACCTCAAACGTGGATGTCCTTGGACTGCAGATACCACTTAACATCAGTTGGCCTACATGCTCGTTTGCTATTCTGCTAATATAAAAAAGCCCATTGACTTTCACATCCAACCTCAAATGGGACCGTAGGCTTGCCTGAGATCACACGTGGATGCGTTGCTACTCCGGAGGGTTACATTTTAATTCTTAGTTTATTCTGCCTGACTACACTTCTTCTTCTACTTCCTACTTCTACTTCTGTATGTGTAGCGGTGGTGCCGCCGCTGACGAGTCTTCGACGTAAGACTTCCACCATCGAATATAACGTGCGTGAATCCTAAATCGATACATCGCTGTTATTGGCTCTAATCAGCTCTTTGGTGGAAAACTCTGAGATCTTCGTCGCCTAGAGTCGCCTATTATTTACAGTTTAAGATTTCCTTGAAAATTGTGTTCAACATTTAAGTTCTGTAACGTGTCTGCATTCAATAAACGATGCTGTCGTTTCCTTGTGTGAATGTTGTCAGAATCGAGTGCTCGGGATTTCGACGAGCGGCGATGACTAGATATTGTTGCCATTAAAAAAAAAGCCTACTTGAGGTGGTTTGCATGCAATCATTCTTAACTAACGTCAGTGTAGTAGATTTTAATGGTATATTGTTTTTTCACATTAGCATCATAACATAGTCAGGTTTTAAATTACAAATAGTGTCTTTTGAATGTGTCCTAGTTTGAATTATTCCACCCCTTGAAGTAATGAATGGAAAAAAAGTTGAGCATCATTTCTTTTTGTGATCAGCTTAGGATCGTACTCTGGCAGCCCAGTCTAATATGTCTACGTTGGATGGTGGTAGAGTCTTATGTTGAAGGCCCGCCTGTTGTTAGAACTGCTGTGTTTCGGTTTGAAGGGTGTGGTTGGGCAGTAGACACCGGTCAAGAGGCATTCCAACTTAGTCCTCACTAGTGGCATTGGACTTCCGTCCCAGCTGAGGCATGATGTGGATGTCCATGGGCTGCAGTGAGCACTTAACATCAGGTGGCTCTCATTCACTCATTTTAAGCCTGGGTAAGCCCTTCCGGTTCCCTACAAAAAACTCGGTGAAGCTGTAAAGCCCGATAGGATTCACAGCGTGTGACAAATAACTAAGATTTATGAAATAGCAAGGTCTATGAAAATTGTACCTTTAGGTAGTTCTTCTAGTATCTTGAGCAAATTATCAATATTATTATCAGGACCAAATCTCATATACTTCTTATAAAAGGGTAAATCTTCATCAATGGTAAACTTTTTTAGCTTCTCTGCTATATCTTCAGTGGTGTCAGGTAGGAAACTTAATAATTCTTCTTCCTCTTTAGATCTAAAATGTAAATGATGAAATGAAATGGACAAACATGAAGAACTTTTTTAATAACGTTTCACACTCATAGTATCACAGCAGGATTTAAACTGTTCGTGGGTGCCATGGACACACAGAAACAGGCACACAAACACCCAGACCAGGTACAGAAATCTAAATTCATCATTGGAATCGAACCCAGGACCCTCCGAACGGCAGACCGCAAGTCGACCATGGCGTCATACGGGTCGTCGATTCTGTACATTGACCCCCTATCTACCCGTCTCGATCGCTCTCGTACAAAAGTATTGCCGTCACGCTCGTGTTGCGTTCTCTAGCGTTATTACCGCGCGAATTAAAAATTCCGTTTGAATACTTTTTCAAGCTAAATTTCTGATTTATTTCAATGGTGCAAAGTGTGTGTGTGCATGTGTTCCATACAAATAACTTTCAGTAATTTGGAATTTTTTTTTTTTTATCTTTATTTCAATTTTTTTTTGTTCTGATAGAATAGCAAATAAGCATACAGGCCAGGCCAGCTGATGTTGAGAGACCGCTGCAGCCCATGGACATCCAAATCTGAGGTTGTGTGTGGATGCGTTGCTACTCCTGAGGACTAGGTTAGAATGCCTCCTGTCCAGTGTCTTCTACCTAACTGCACCCTTCACACCAAAACACAGCAGTTCTCACACTGTTACTTTACATCAGAAATAGGTGAATCTTTGGTGTCGCCGCAGGAGAGTTTTTGTCACAATACTCTACCAGCATCAATCGTACATCATAAATGTACCAGTCTGAATCATACTCACAAAGGATTATTCTTAATTAAATCTTGAATAGGTTTTATAAAGGTTGCAATCTTATGCATCTTGTCACCTGAAAATCATAATACAATATTCAATTATTACCAGAATATTATTTGACTACAATTAAAATTATTAATATTAAGTTTGCTGTTCTGAGGGTCCTGGGTTCAATATCCAGATGGAAAGAAATCAGTATGATGAGTTTAGATATCTATACCCGGTCTGGATGTTTGTGTGCTTGTTTCTGTGCTTGATCAACTTAGTGAATCCTAATATAATATAGCCCATGAGCGTGAAGCATTACACCCAGGCCAGAGAGGGTGATCAAAGCCAAAGAATGCATTTATATTCATTGATATTCATCAAATGTATGTATGTGCCTTATAATTAATATTTCTTTAAGATTTTAACCTTAATGGAAATACTAGCAATGGTATGGTAGTATTTTGTTACCAGAACTCCTCAACTGCTCATCTCTGTAAACAGCCAGAGTCCTGACCGAAGCAGAGACTGCCTCGCTCAAGTGAAACGCGCCTTCTAAATCATTGTTCTCAGATAAACATTCCTCTGCAAGTAACTTCCGGCTGCCTGCAAATTATAAAATAATATATAATCTGCACAACTTAACGTGTACTTTATCAGATGCTGCCTTCAGTGCCGGTTCACATCACTGATGCAGTATGTCACTGATGCTGGTGGTAGTCTTGTGTTGTCGTGCCGCTTGTGGCGCCACCTCCGCTACACCTATTTCTGCTATGAAGCAGCAGTGTGAGAACTGCTGTGTTTGGGTTTGAAGGGTGTAGTTAGGCAGAGGACACCGGCCAAGAGGTATTCCAACTTAGTCCTCATGAGTAGCAACACATCCACATACGACCTCAGATAGGACTTTCGTCCTAGTTGAGGTTTGATGTGGATGTCCATGGGCTGCAGTGACCTCTTAACATCAGGCGGCCTGCATGCTCGTTTGCTATTCTATTAACATAAAATAAAAAAAAGCGCAAAAATAATTGCAATGCTTATCGGGGATTGCAGCAAACGGTATGAGTCCAAAATACTGGAATTCACGGCAAATAACTAAAGCTTTGTGTTTCTAACACGGCCAAGCTGGGGTCGTAAACATGAACTGCATGCCATTAAGCGTGCAAACTCTCGTATATAATCGTTGTGAAGACAAACTAGTTCAGGCTTACTATTACAGCGGCCTCCGTTAAGTTACAATGCAATAGTTAATATGTAGTATGTAGTAGTAGTATGTAGTTTATGACAGTGACGGTTTCATCATCATCAACCCATTATTGTCCCACTGCTGGGCACGGGTCTTCTCTCAGAGATGAGAGAGTATAGGCCGCAGTCCACCACGCTGGCCAAGTGCGGATTGGCGGACTTCACATGCCTTTGACAACGTTGTGGAGAACTCTCAGGCATGCAGTTTTCCTCACGATGTTTTCCTTCACCGTTAAAGCGAGTGATAATTAATTCCTAATACGCACATAATTTCGAAAATTTAGAATAGAATTTTCGAGAAATAGAGGTGCGTGCCGGCACCTCGACCTCGACAATTGAACCTCGACCCAACGTAGCGGGGTCGAGATGCTTCACCACTAGGCTATCACTAACTTTTAAACGTAACGTAACGTAGTAACGGTTTAGTGGCTAACATATCCACGAATATATAAATAGGGATGGAAGTCTTATGTAGAAGGCTCGCCGGCGACGGCGAGAACTGATGAGTTCCGGTTTGAAGGGTGTAGTTAGGCAGAAGAAACTGAACATGAGGCATTCCAACTTAGTCCTCAGGAGTAGCAACGCGTCCGCATACGACCTCAAATGGGGCTTCCTTCCTAGTTGAGACTTGATGTCCAGAGACTGCAGTGACCACTTAACATCAGGTGGCCTGCATGCTCGTTTGCTATTCTGTTAATATATTGTTTTATTTGTATACAAATAAAACAGTCCAGGTTCGAATATCGAAATCTTCAGATTTTAATATCTAATTATCTGACGTATAACGATGCTTTGGTAGCAGCTTGGGTGATAGCTGACGACTCCTAAGTCGGAGTCCGTCCTGTACAATGTACTTTGGCTAACCACACCCAACACCCTTCAATCCAAAATACAACAGCGCTCACACTGCAACTGTACTGTACTGTACTACATCTCGTCGAAGTTCCTCTGAAGCGAACAAAGCGTTTCGGTAACTCGTTTCTGCTGCGTACCGCCGAAGAGTGGAACTCTCTCTCGTAGGCTGTTTTTCCCGATTCTTACAATTTGGAATTATTCACAGCAAGAGTGAATAGGCGTTTTCTAGGCAAGCGTGCTACATCCTAGGCTGCATCCCACTAAACATCAAGTGCAAACGCCTATTTAAAGGTAAACGCAAGTCTTTTTAAAGTTAAAAAAAAATCTTAACATGGGTAGAAGGAAAATAAAACACAGTATACAATAGAATAATATTCGAACTCGACTGTACAACGAGCAACACGACCAAAATAACTTATTCTGTCTGTCTTATTCATAGTGTCGAAGGATCGATACAAGTTCGTGATACCTTCTGTATTCTCATTTTTAATTCAAATAAGTCTGACAAGGTGCGTGATAGCCTAGCGGTTAGGCATCTCGATTCCACTACGTCAAAATATTGTCTATACCAAATCTTTATTATGTGCGTATTATTAATTATCACTCGCTTTAACGGTGAAGGAAAACATCGTGAAGAAACCAGTATGCCTGAGAGTTCTTCATAATTTTCTCAAAGGCATCTGAAGTCTGCCATTTCGTACTTGGCCAGCGTGGTGTACTATGGCCTAAACTAGCTCATCTCTGAGAGGAGAACCGTGTCCAGCAGTAGGATAGTAAAGAGTTGATGATTGTCGTTGGTAGGGCTAAGGTAGCGCTTAGTAACATTGTCCCGCAACCGCACCTCAACCCCTCTAAATTAACCACACAATGTAACTGTTCAACCAGACAGAATTCAAGTCCAAGTTTAAATTCGGAATTACAATGGTGATCACCCACATGGACTTTTGTTCCCACTACTTCCCAGCTGAGAGAACACGTAGAACTTGAACATAACGGCAATAACATTCAGCCAGTTTGGTTACCCCGACGTGAAGCATAGCGACGCGAATGACACATTGGGAAACTAAATATTTCGAGAAATATATATGTATGCGCGTATATATAGTAATATGTAGAACTATGTATATTTTCTACACAAAGGTTGTCTGGAAGTGATCGATTGTTTGCGATACGCCCGCCTTTTGTATATGTCAGTCTTTTAAAATTGTATTATTTTTCTTAAAATTTTGGTTTACAATAAAGATTAATTGTATTGTATTACGTGCCGGGATTTAAACCTTAACCCGTCGGAGCGGGTAGCCACTTCTTGACCACTAGGCTATCGCTCCCGCCACCGATAATATCGCATGCATATGTAGCTACACACACTCTTCTGCACCGTGCACCCACGCTCGTTGCGAGCCGTACATTTATTGCAGTTCGGCCGGACATGGGACAATTTGTCCCAATTGGATCTGTCCGCGAAGTGGGACACAGCTCTATTAACGACTTGTTTTTTTTTAATATCAATAAAATAGCAAACGAGCATGCAGGCCACCTGATGTTAAGTGGTAACTGCAGCCCATGGACATCCACATACAACCTCAGATAAGACTTCCGTTCTATAAAAAAAACTATTTTCATAAACACGATTTCTGTGTGTGTCCATCATGCCACAGGGTAAATCCCACTGTGTTTTTGTTTAACATGAGCA
>DWKW01002008.1:0-11628 GCA_018250115.1 Doberes anticus
AACTATCTAGTACTTACTTATGAAATTGAGCTTGTAGAAAGTTGAATTCCTCCTTAATTCGATCGCATGATTCGCCAACCGTAAATTTGATAGGTTGGCCGGGCTGCGGTGGACCCTGTGTAAAAAAACAGTTACATTAATAAAGTTAACGTTATAACATAAACATTAAAAGCGTTATAAGTATTTGTGAAAACTTGGTAATCATGAAAAAAAAATCTATAATCAATACTCATGAATATTTCAATACTTATGAATATTTCGTTTATAAAATTAATATCACGTAGATACATATGCAAATATACATGTAGGTACCTAAACATTAAACACACGTAACGACTCATCAATCTCAGCCAAGGCACAAAAACATTCCTATCACGAAATAAAAATTACACGCATCCCAAATTACCATAATACAAATTATCCTTTAATGACCATAATTCGGTGTGAGGCTCGATTAATGAAAAAACAACAAGACAGACTCGGCTCTTAACATTGAAATAAAGCAACACGAACACGCAAGTTCGTAATAATAAAATAAAAATAAAAAAACGAACTCCATAATAAGAAGCAGGAAAATAAAAATAAAGCGAGGGACACAACAACACACGGTCGCCGGGAGGCTGGGCGGCAAAAAATAAATAACCGCCGCTCGCCGGCGCGCGAGGAACAAACGGACTTTAAAAATAATAAAAGGAGCGTAAATAAAAGCGTAAAAGGAACTGGCGCGGAGTGTAGACGTTGTAAATGGAGCTGCGGACAATCGGGCTCGGGAAAAATGTGGCCGGGAATTTAGTGAATGTACCGCCGCAGAGATGCGGTGCAGTGGAGGCGTCTCCGCGATGGCGATCGCCCTTAATAACGTAATACGTCTCGGACAACCGCGCGCTAATCCGATAAGAGCCCGGTTACTACGATATTACAAGATCCGCTTTACTACGACAACATTAATTTATTATTATCTCGTAATGAGCAATAAGTTATAACAATTATGCAATCCCACCTTGAGGTAACACACTATTGCAGGGGTATGCAAGTCCCGAGTAGTTAAACTATTTATTTCAATATAAGAAGTGTGTTCACTGATAGTCCTAATTCTATGATAAATTATGCTAATAAAGGCTCCATTAATATGTAAAACAGCGACGCGGTATAATATTGCGTCACACCTAATACAGTAGCATTATTGTCAAATCAGATAGTGTGAACCGATCCTTATAAATGTTTATTTAGGTATATTAACTCAATGAATATAATCATGTTGATGGTGGTTGATCTTATTTTGCAGGCTGTGGTTAGGCAAAAGACAGGACAGGAGTAATTTCAACTTAGTCATGAGGACTAAGGAGTAGCAACACATCCACGTACGACCTCGGATAGTACTTCCGTCCGAGTTGAGGTTTGATGTGGATGCCCATTTACTGCAGTGACCACTTAACATCAGGTGGCCTGCATGCTCGTTTACCATCCTTTAACATGAATAAAAGATCGCATAAAGGATTGCCTTTTAATATCATCATGAATCATATACCTTATCATACCATTAAAATACTGCCTCACTTTTCCAATAACATTTTTTATGTATCAGCTCTTTACAATGTAATTTCCTACGTATAGGTATAAAAATTCGAAACCCGTTAATGGTAACATTGGCGTATAAAAACTGCAATACACTCGGACGGATTGGTTTTAGTTTTTTCTTAAATTATAGACCGTTTTAATTTTTCTCGAAGCTGCTGCCTCGATATTCGTCATAAGTCATTGATAAAGTAATTCAAGGGAGTTTTTTCTTTCTGTCAATAACAAAAAATATGTTTTATTAGGTGCTTTAATAAATTTATCCTTTGATATTTTTTATTACTTAATTTAATTGGTTACGAACCTCAAAAGCAATCAAACTAATTAATACAACTTTTTATAGTATTAAAATGCTAATACATTAAGGTGTCATAAGTAAATACATCCTCGATTTACTGCAATCATTCGTAATGGCCCTTTAATTCTAGCTTCTAAACTTTAAATCGATTACAAAGAAATGAAAATAATCCATGACAATAATAGACTGAGTAAACGTTCCCCTCGACTGAAAAAAGATTCCCATAAATTATCGCCGAAAAGGTCAAATTAAAATACAATGAACAGTTTTTGAGTGGCAGTATTGTGTGGAGGGCCCGGATGAAAGGCCCGCATCCAGCGACCGCTTACAAAAACAAAACTAAACAGAATGCGTTTAAACGGATATAAAAAGAAATACGTGTTCTTATTTCAAATTATTGAATACGAATGTCTGCCCACGTCTACCTGTACACCGGCGGGTGAATTCCTTTTGTTGGAATTCGTTTTTGGAACGAGTAGAACAGATTGTGATGAAACTTTATATGTTCACATCGATAAGAATTTGTTTGACAGTTCCTCTTTTGTTAAAGAATTGCGTCATTGAATAAAATAAAACATTGGCATTTTCTATAAAAAGCCTACTTATTTCATCATTTTGTTTGTTTAAGTCATAATTTTTTTTGCGACAATACCAATCAAAGTTTTTTGATTAAACAATTGATTAATGTCAACAGTTTATTAGTAATATTAGTGATACGGACGCTTCGAATAGTATACACAAGTTCAGCAGCTTGGTAAACAAGTAAACACCATTCGCACTTACAAAGCAAACAGGCATAGACAAATATTTAAACATCGAGATTGGTTCCATAATATTACACCTTAGCCTCAAATTGTTCCAAGCTAATTTGTACCCAGTAGCGGTCGATTTAAAGATCATAAAATTCGACGGTGGAGTAGAATTTATTGCCATTGGGTGTGATAAAAAAATTCTAGCAAATGTATAATTTATAATGGAGTATAAGAACCAAAGAGAATGTTTTTCTGAGAAGCAACGGCGGATCCCGCCCGCCGTGTAAGTGTGCTGGTGTCAATATAAAAGAAATTCGTTTGACATCGACCTTTCTACGAATAGGTAGCATTTTGGTCCATTTGGTGCCTACTTAACTGTGGTAATAATATTTCTTCAACTAACCTACTTGATCTCTTTTTTTCTGATCTTTTATCTCTGCTTATGCATTAATGAAGAAGGTATTTTTTATTATTTTGTAACGTATACTTTTTACTTTACACGTTAGGTAAATACTACTGTTCTACAAGAATTGTAAGTCAATCATAGGGACTTCGGTCCTAATTGAGGTTGGATGTAAATATCTATAGGCCGGAGTGACTACTATCATTAGATCGCCTAAATTTTCGTTGAAAAATGAATATCTGAACGGAACAAAGAAGCGAAATAATAAAAAAAACATAATTTCGATATAACGTCGTTTCAACAACACTATTAAGAACGCTATTCGTCTGCTTGCGAGCAACTTGATGGCGTTTTGATTATGACGAAGCGATGAGTTGCTTTGTGTACACTGTATACCGTATTTGTGCAAACTGATAACTGGTGTTGCCCTTATCGCAACAAATGTTGGGAATTATTTCGGACGAACATTGACTCAGCTTATCTGATCAACCCTGATACCTAATCCTTTTCTGTTGATAACCTGTATAATCGTTAAAAGCGTAGATTTATTTTATTGCCGTTCACACTTTCCGGATTCATATAATTGTGAAATGTCTAGTTCATTATAGATAGTTGTTAAGACTTGCGCCCGATTCGTAGGCGTGGGTTCTTCGTTTATGTCCAAACGAGCTATATTAACGAATACCTGTTTACTTCAGTAACACGCTAGTTTGTTCGATTAAAAGACACACATACTTAATATAACTCCAGTTAACAAAAAAGAGACATATACTATCTAAGCTCTATGGCGTTTTTAAGGATGCTAAAAACTTCTTGCCGCATTGACGCATAGTAGCCAATCAATCGCACAACTATGCTAATCGCATTCTATATTTGGATAGCTGACCGTTCACCGACATGTTTCTCATTCAGCATGTCAGCCATTCCGTACAGGATGTCGTAAGGCGATAATCAAGCGAACAGTTACAAATTAACGACCAGACACTCACGAACAATCCGCAAGATCCTGCTCGGACTGAGATACCGAGAAATGTAAATGTTATCGCAACATTTTAAAAACACGGATACATTTCGCTTTAAACGTTATGTTGACACACTTAGATTTATTTACAGTCGAATCGGTCAGGAAAGAGTTTGTATCTAAGACTGATGTTTGTAAGGAAACGTGAATACAAAACGAGACGCCATCTCATTTGTTCGTAGCGGTAATTCCGTCAGTCAAATATTGACCGAGTGCCGAGTGCCTAGGACGCGACACGGATTTTGAGCAAACATACAAATAGGCATTTACATTAGCACCCTCCCTCCTCTCGCCACACTAAGGTAGTCATAAAGCCAACGAGCAGTGTTGTGAGTCGTAAAAGAATGAAGTAAAAGTGTTGTGTGCGAAATATTCGACACTCGGCAAATCCGAATGACATGCGTTAAATTTACTAGCATGTTACGAAAATGGGACTATGATAGTGCGTAGATCGTATAAGAATGGTTTAAATTTAACATGTAATCAGTATCATACGTGAAAAATATATTTAAGTTGGTAATTGGTACACTTTTTGTAGTCAATAATAAAAATGGTAATCTCACGATCACTGATACCAATCTTATCATCATTAGAATGAAAAACATATATCAAAGAGATAATTATATAAAAATATCATTAAGCTGCTACCACTGTTACGTGTTTATTCTTTATGTTAACTGGTTTTTAGTTGGGACATGGAGCAACAAAATAAATATAGTTTGTTTTTTTTACGTAGGTAGGTACAGACATAATAATATGTCTGAACACCGTCGGCCATTGAATATCTACTATACTCTTTTTTCTGACCCATCTAATTTTTTACTCCAGTTGTTGATTTATTCTATGCTCACTATCGTCTTATAACACCTTTTAAAGGAAGTAAACCAAGTAGGTATACCTATAATAAAATTATAACAGAAAGAGAGAAAACTTGTTAGCATGTAAAAGTATGTTCTTAATGAGGTGATTTCAATGGCACTGAAGGGAATGTTTAATGGTAAAGAGAGTAAAATAACTTGTTAATTGATTTTTGAGCTGCGGTCGCATACTGTCCGCCGCGCCGGCAGATGCGATGCGGCCTGCGGTCACCCGGCGGATTTTTACCTCCCTACTGCGAATTTTTATGTTTTCTGTATTTTTATGAAGCACTTTAACTTTATGAATGTACGTTATATGAGTCCTTTCTTATAGTTTATAATTTCCGAATACCTCATAACAATAATGTTTTACTACATACAAAAGCAACTTTTCATTACCGTTGATAAAATTTTATGAGAATAGATTTGATTTTTAAGGATTAATGCAATTAGATATAAAATATTTACCCTTTTTTCTTTTAAATTGCAGAAGCACTAATCAGTGATATAATTTTGACTTTTGATAGGGGATAGTTCTAATATCAAAATAAATTATAGGTTGGTTTAAAAGTTAACATTTGTGAGAACATTATTATGTTATAACAAACGTTCAATAATTAATATTTTGAGACAAACGTAAAAAAATTAATAATTGTTTCTTTAATAAAATATTTTAGTGGCAATTTCACGGATAATTGAGCGCGACTGAAAAATATCCAACGGACGCCCCCCGCGGCTCGGCATTATGTCGTAACTTTCTTTTGTTGCACCCGGCACAATACGCATTTATTACTCAAACAAAATCTTTATAAAAAAATCTTTCATCTATTCTTGAGCATGACAACGGGATCTTTATGAAGTAAAAACTTAATCAGAATTTGGTACTTAGCGGCAGGTAAGAAAAGTTCAGTTTTATATAAAATGTTAAGCATTTTAGGTAATGCCTTTAACTTAGAAGAGATGAATTGTCTTGCAACTTAAGTTCACTACTTAAGCTGTAAGATAATATATCTTCGTTCAAGCGTTATCGCTATCGTGCAAGCACTTGTAACAACATGTGCAAACGGCCAATTTATTAAGTAGGTAATCTCAAAAGCACATCATGGCACATTAAGTGAAGTGTGTGTGTGTCAGACTTTCCCCGACTTCGCGCTTTCTCGTTTTAAACAAGTTATCATAACAATGCGGCACGATAGTGGGACTTTGTCGATTATCTCGGAGTGATTTATGTACAACGTATGGAGTGTAGCTCACCGGATGCCTAGCGGCCGCCACGGCAGCGGCGGCTGCGGCGGCGTTCATTGCGCCCGCGCTCGGATACATCCCGCGTCAAACACACAAGCTCATTATCTGCAACACACTGAGTAAACAGGACACCACCACACACTCCACTCACGCCACAATATCAACACAAAAAGCACGCGCGTACTTATTCCACACCGTCTATCACACGCGGGTCGCTGCAACGAAATCAACACGACACACGACAACACCGCTCGAACGCTGCGAACGAACTGATGCTCACTAGCGGGGGGACCTCCTTGCGCCCCCCTGTACCCACCTCCTCTACCACCCTTCGCAATCTTCGCATACCGCTGCCATACATATTTTCTCCACTCGAATTTTTCGTCGACTATCTTCATGTTTGAGGAATACTTAGCCGAATCGGAGATATACGCCCTAATAGATACGTATTATTTGGGATTTTTGAAGGGGGTGAGATGAGACGAGGGTGTTGCTTTAACGTATTCCAATTTCGAGATCTTTAACTTGTTAGGGAATGCCTTTATAAATGTTAGTCGTTTGCCAGTTCATAATAAAACATCCTAATAGGTAGCCTTATAGGTCAATCACGTAGAGTAGCTACGTCGTAGACAAATTGAGCGCCTAATGATATATTTATTAAACCTAAAACACGAATGTTATCCATAAAAAATGTAATTAGCTTTTCAATAATTTCATAAGATACCCCGCACTGCTAAATTAAATTTATACGTAATGAGATGTTACGAATGTAACATATTAATTTTTCATTTTTTTATTCTAGTCTCACTAAAGATCTATATAAATTTTAGTGAGTGTCAATGTGTAGTGAGTAGTTAGGAAGGTCGCAATCAGATAAGTAGGGGCTATCTATTTATTGCGGGCGTTTGATCGCACTCCGCGCGGCGCCTGCTAAATGAACTTAACAGCATCTCGGTTGCCTCTTCGTAGGGTTGCCTTGTGAGAATTGCGATTCGAACGAATAAATTTGGAACAACGTAATTAAAATTCGTCGGTGAGATTTCTTACTATGTTGCATTTAGTTACCTAATTAGATTTTTTAACTGTTATTTCAGTATTTTTTTTAAATAATCAGGGTAGGTAAGTTATGTAGGTACTTATGATATGTACTATAAGTAGATGCAGACAGCGAAGGTATCAATCAGATAGGAAAATCAATACCTATCACCTAAAGATATCCTAAAATTTTCAATACTAGGTAAAGGCTTGGTGTGCTTATGTTTCTCGCTTTAGATTAGCAGTTTATTTAAAATATTACCTGCCTATTTTTTACGCACCTATTTATGAAAAAATCGGTAGGTATATAGAAATCATTATCTCATAGTTGTACCTATTCATTTCAAATGAAAATGTTACCGCACCGAAAACTGGAATCTGATTGCTGCTCCAGTTAGTTCGCTATATACTGGGATTCCACAGCATGAACCATAGATTTTTTGAAGGTATTAAATGAGAATTATCACTGCATGCCTAAAAGTTCTTCACAATGTTATTGAAATCATGTGAAGATCCTTAATCCGCGCTTGGCCGGCTTGCGGCGTAAACGCTAAACCCTTCTCATGTTCGAGAGTGCCCAGTAGTAGGAGAAAATAGGTTGATGATATGATGGGCCGAAATATAGGGATTATAAAAAAATGTTGGATTGCTCCAAAAATAATATTTACAATGCGCAACCCTACTACCTGCAGTCTGTTCCCGTACGTGTTCCTACAACACATGTTTTTGTACCCAGTAGTGTAGTACAGTTAAGCTCATCTGCCTTTATTACGGTAAACATTTATTAGCTCTTAACTTTATTGCATATTTATCAACACAATAGAACTTTGTTTCCCAACAGTTTTCTTCATGGCTAGGTTTCTAGGTATATATCTACTTGTTATCCTACCTTGAAATACCAGTACGACGCAAAGTTCTTACAGACGCAGTGGTCACTGTAGCCCATGAACATTCACATCCAACCGCCAATAGGATTGAAGTTCTGTCTGAGGTCGTACGTTGATGTGTGGATGCGGAGGACTAAGTTGGAATGCCTCTTGTATTCCAATGAACTGGGTATTCTGCCTTACCACACCCTGAAGGGTGCAGAAAAGTAGCAGTGTGAGAGCTGCTGAGTAAAGGTTTTCACACTGCTGCTTTTCAGTAGAAATAGGTGCAGCCCAGACGAGACTTCGACATAAGATTCTACCAGTAGACACCTATTATTATACATAATTTATTGTTTGTAGTTTATAGGAAAGTAATGGTGTAAGGTTAATAACGCATACTGTTGTATTCAGATAGAAAATCTATTCAACTGACAATAGGTAGAAGGTATGTCGATATCCTACTGCCGAAAACTGAATAAAAAAACTCCAGGTTATCTCTTAATTCAATATCTATACCTTACCTATAGTGTGACGGCGCAGTGGTCGATAGAGCCGATTTGCCTCAAAGAAGGGTCGATTTTCAATTGAGAATTTTTTGATTATGGATTAAATGTCTGTAAAGGGAATCCAAGTTTGGGCTATGTGTGCGAAGCATTACTTATTTATAAAGAAGTAAATAATTATTACTTCACATTACGTTACCTACATTCGAATGGCAGATTTTAGTGATTAACCTGTAACCAAAACGTATTTTTTTCTTTTTAAATAGGACTTAAGCAGCAAGTTTACTATACCAGTAAGTACTTAAATTGCATCGCTAATATCCTCTTGTCATGTAAACATATTATTATTGTTTTATATGAGAGAAGTAGAAAACGAGCTTGCTTGGCAACTGATGTTTTTTTCCTTCAACAAAGCAAATGATCAACAATTTGTAATACGTACATAACTTTAAAAATTCGAACCATTACCCAACGGAACGAGATCGAGATACGACCATAGTCACTGCTTGTTAACTAACATGAGGCGAGACAAATTAAACAGAGATACAATATCAATGAACGGTAACTTTACCAGTACCTATAGATTACGGTTTTACCGGTAATCACCTCGTGACACGTCAACAAATTTGGCAAGTCGCAGTCGCTCCGCTTCGGAAATGTGCCTCTCACATTTCAGTAGTTACGGACTAACGGGCGGACGATGCGATCTCGTAATTCACGTAGCATTTACAAGCGCGGGAAGTAACGAGCCGCGACAAAAAACTCGACGAACGCTCACTCGTTTCTTTTTTATTCACCTTTTTTTCGTCCGCTTTAATTTATATTTTGAATCGCAGCCGTTTTGCTCGACGGTACCCGCAATATGTCGCGGAGTTTGGGACGCGGCTACTTCACAATGGATGCGCTGAAATTTATGTCCTCCCCGTAAAGACTTTTATGGCGTCTATTTTCGTATGGCGATAATAAAGCAGGTCCTTTGTAGACTGGTGTATCAATAACACAATTTAAATTTCTAAAATAAACCTCGAGGTAGCAAAATAAATTGCAACATGGTGGTTTACATAAAGTTCACAGTGTTTTCCTCGGCTAAATGGCTCCCTCGGCGAGCGCGGTCTAGCGGGTGATATTCGCGATAACGAATAAATAACAATCAAGCGATATCGCCGCGACATCGCCCCGTTGCACCCTTCTCTCTATTTATCGCTCGTGTCTCTTTTAATATTCTTTATTACATTATGGAGTAGTATTACAACAGCACAATGATTGATTATTGCAGTCTGTGTTGATACGAATTTGGAAGATATCGACTTAATAAAATTATAATCAGTCGTTATTGTCCCATCAAACCATTATTGTCCCTCTACTGGGCACTCTCTGGTTTGAAGAATGAAAGATGAAAAGATTTAAGCCATAGTCCGCCACGCTGGCCAAATGCGGATTTGTGGACTTCACATGCCTTTGAGAACATGAGAACACTTAGGCATGTAGGTTGCCTCACGATGTTTTCCTTCACCGTTAAATCTAGCGATAGTTATTTTTTATAATACGTACATAATTTAGCAAGCAGCAGTTTACAATTATATAATAATTAATTAAATACAATTTCGAGAAATTAAGTAGTACCTACTGAGATGAAAATTTATAAATTTTTTATTAACAATTAGGAAAGATAAGGAAAAGATTTTTTAACCTTTTCCATTCAAGTAGTTATTATAAGATTAGTAGTTATTTGCAAGTAGTTATCTACTAATTTTAATTAGTGATTAAACCCGCGTCAAAATTAATGCTACGAATGAATGAGGTATTTTCTTTTTATTTTGCTACAAGAGAGAACAGAGCTCAGGTACCTACTTACCTACTTCTCTTTCACAAATGTATCACCTCACCTCATAAAAATAAGTAGGCATCTAATAGGTCCGATAGGTATGAAAAATCAAAGAACCTAAAGAACCTACTAAAAAAAGAAAAACTACTTTAGTTTTTCCTTCAACTCAATTCACTTAAGGAAATACAATGGCATGTTATTTAAACAACACCTGTTTATACTCGTATTTTAAAGCGAAAAGAGGTTTTAATATAAAAAGATTACAATAACATTTAAACTTCAATGGATTATCAATTCTATCGCCTTTGCCGGTAGATAACAAATACATTATAATAAATATAGCGTAGGTATCTAAATAACACCTTCGCCATTTTCCTACTTTCAACCAATCTACAAAGGTTTTATACAAAGCCATTGTATTGCAATAAGTGTATTGACTTGAACGATAAAAGAAATATTAAATTAAAAAATCTGCTTACTGCTTAATCTGTTATTTACTGTATTTATTAAAATACATACAGTATTTATTAAAATACATACAGTATTTATTAAAATACATACAGTAAGTAACAAGCTACAGCCTGCTGTAACGATTTTTCCTGTATCGTTAAAAATCGTATTAATAACAAAGTGTCTCACATAATATTTTGTAACTAACAACTATGTATTTTGTAATTAATAATTAATAGCTACAGTAGTACCAAGGTACTACTTGTTGCCTAATAGGTGCGTAAGTAGTTAAATAGATGAAAAGATGTTTTATTAATAAAGTATCAATATACTCAAAGGTGACCAGCATAACTTAACCTAACCTAAGCCCTTAGGAAAGTAAGTTACTTACGCTACTGATTCATCATTTACTAACATAAAAATAATAACATAATAATATTTATTTTGAGCAGATGGATGTAAAGCCAACGGTTTAAAACAAGCATCCATAATAACTTAACACAATACCCATTTAAATGGTAAAAATACGAGAAACATTTTCAATTAGTGGTAATTCATAACGATATTAAAGATCAGTATTACTTCATTACGATAGTATAAACAAGGAGCGATTAATTGGCAAGTCAGCGGACAGTAAAACAAACGTCGGTGACCGCACGTTATCTGCTTCCCCCTTCCTCGGCGCTCCGAGCCTAAACAGGGGTTCGGCTTTGTGTTAAACCTGTTTATACATAGATTTCGTGTTTTCTTTTTATATGGAAAGAAGTAGCAAGCGATCGTGTAGGCCAGCTGATG
>DWKW01002009.1:0-11626 GCA_018250115.1 Doberes anticus
TAACAAGTAAGTGTCTGTAAGTCTATAATGTCCCTATTCATAAAAAGTGGTCATTGTTAGTTTTAAGGCCTAATCAGTTAATGTGTTCATTACGTTTATGAAACCTTTAATAAAATACTTGATTCATAAACGTTTTGTTAACCTATTTTAACTATAATATTGTAAAATTACTGAAATAAAAAAAAGAACATTTTTTTGAATTTTTTAAAGTGAAAGGTAAATTTAAATAAAAGTTCATAACGATTTTTTTGGCGAAATTTTTATCTATTTACGTGTATGTTATAACCTGTGCTAATATTCGAACTTATTCTATGGTTTCAGCAACTTAGATACCCGACTAGGTGTTTTTTTTTCAATATAAATAAGAAGCACACGAGCATGCGGGCTACCTGATGTTGAGTGATCACTGCATCCCAGGAACGTCCACATCAAACCTCAACTAGGACGGAAGTCTTATCTCAGTTCAAATGTGGATACACTGCTATTCCTGAAGACTGAAGACTACTGCTGAAGACTAAGTTGAAATTCCTCCTGTCCAGTGTAATTCTGCCTAATTCTGTAAACAGAAACACAGCAAGCTCACACTGCTGCCTTATGGCAGAAATAAGTAAAGCGGTGTTGCCGCCGCAGACGAGCTTTCGATATAAGACTCTACTACCCTCAGATATACATATGTATGTACATATATGGTGATATGATAACCTTATCTAACAGATTACAAAGGCAATTAAAGGCTAAAGTGGGCTGAACCCATATTAAATTTACGACAGTGTTTTATGAGCATTTTAGCATTATGAAGCGTTTATGAATAACGAGTTTAGACAAACGTCATTTAGCCATACTATTAATAAACACTAATTATTTTAAATGAATAAGAGCGTAAGACAATAAGACTGCTCTTATTCTATTACATTAAAGGCGTCTGCTTCAAAACTTTGTATAGAGCTAAAGTTGAAACAATTTCGACCAACATTTCAGTTTTTTGAAAAGAAAGTTTTAAATGATATCAAAATTTTACTCATTAGAAATAATTACAGTAACCTTGTCTTTTGGTAATTTTGTACTTCTGTGGACTTGAATTTATTTAAAGAAATATCATGTAATTGCCGCCTAGGAGAAAGTAATGTGATTAGTTAGATTGTTATAAGTCAGCGAAATTTAATTGTCGCGAGTCGGCAGTGGCGCGGTGGCGGCGTGCCGGGCGGGCAGTCACTCGGGCAGTCGGGCGGGTCGACTTGCAGGGATTTATTGCCGCAATTATACGTGCTCTACCGCAGCCACACCTGAACACAGTCTTTCCTCTAACAGGATTACGCGCCACTAACGAACAAGTTTTGAGACGTAATATGATTTAATCTGCTATGCACTAAGTAAAGAGACTGCTCTGCTCAGGTCCCCGTCGACCCATTTTTAATGAATTAGGTCGTCTCTCATAAGAGAGTGCTTATTAATAAATATATAAACTACATTTCCTTTAGTGTGATATACGAGGGTTGGTTTCATATCATTATAATAGCGAGTAACAATAAAATTATGCATAGCGTAACATGAATCTCTTTCATCTTTTTTAAAGTGAAAATGTACAGTTTTGTATGAGAATGAGCCAAATATTCTTATTGGCATTATAATAACACTGAAGTCTTTGTTACAATAAAATGAGTTTCTTATTGTCCAATTCCTGTGAGCGGCGAACTTAGTGCCAAGATATAATCTGTTATGGTGACATTATCTGAAGCAAGCCAACCTCTGCCAGCACTGAATCCAGCCAAAACTCAAGACATTAACGTTCCACTTTTAACTGCTAGTCTTAGTATTTCAATTTCGAAGTGAATACACTAGTTATGTAAATTTAATATTTAGTTTTACTCGTATCCGTATTAATTTTATTCTGTTTTAATATAAAATCGGAATAAATAAAATAAGCCAAAATAAATAAATAAAAATAAAATAGCTAAGGCTGAAAAAGTATCGAGAATCGTAATACTATAGTTTAATAAAAGCCACTCAGATTTGCAAGTGCTTCAATAAACGATAAAGACAGGCCTGTATTTCTAATTTGATGTTGAGATTTTAATGAAATTAAGAAATATGAAACTGGGTTGGCACTTGAAACTAGGGACAGAAAACGTATCTCGTTTGATTTTGATTAAATAGTTCCATATTGTATTTCGAATGTTTTATTATATAATATATAAATAAAGATATTAGGTACATAAGAACGACAGAAAATGATTCTAAGAATACATTTAAAATGTTTAATACGTTATTTTACTGATTTAAATCGATTTTTAAATACTTTTGAATAACGATTATTGTTCTACATTCAAATGTTTTTAAAGAAAATATTTTTTATAAACTTTGAAACCAACTTCAATACAAAGAAGTTAAGATAATCTGATTGTTAAGAGCATAATCAAATATTTGTATTTTTAGTTAATAAAATATATTGGTCGATATCATTGTAAGTGAAGCATTGTGATATTAACACACACGATCAGCTTTCGTGTGTTAAATACATACGTGACCTACATTTGTCCTAAAGTGATATAAAAAAATATTTTAACTTATTTGAAAGGAATGCCTAGAGTTTTTTCCGCTGTTTTTTTTACTATCAATAAAAGCCTTAAAGTGTGCTTACAGCTAATAAACAAATGTATTAATGACGGACTTCATTAAGGGATATACTGTATAGTGAAGTAAGTTGACATAATTATTTTTGGAATATGACTTAGGCTGAAAAAGTATCTAAAATCGTAATACACTTATCGTAAGAAACATCAGAAACCCGCGAGCCATCCTCGATCTTGTGTTCTAGATTAAAAAGGCAAACTGTGCATGCTTTTTTATATTTATGAAAATATGGCAATCCCATTTTTCTAACACAGTAATAACTTGTCGCGCGAATTACCTTTGAGATTTTTTATTAAAGCACGCACGCGGCGGCGCCCTATAAATCTGGTGACGACACACCCACTTTACTGCTGTATCAATTGCTAAGCATTATTTGGGCTTTGTGTTTATTTGCGTTGTCCTCGTGAGCTCAAGTTTATTTTACGTGACACACAGTTGATGGCAGAGACCGTGCGAATATAATAAGCAATAGGATCGCTACCAACATATAAGTTACTATATTACCTACTTACGGTTTTTTTCATAATTAATTCTTTAAAATGATGATATGTGAGATTGAAAAAAAGATTAAATCTTTGTGCATATAAATAATTTTATACGTTTTACAATTTAAGTGTACATAAACTATTAAATAAACAAAAAAAAAAGAAAATTTTTAATTAAAATTATGTAATTTAAAAACACTGTTTCAAGTTTAGGTATAGCGTTAATATGTATATTTTGAAGGAACACCTACAGTATATTTTAAAGCTGCAATTGCGCTTGTGTCTCATATTCAATGCTAATTTTTCCGGGAAACTATTTTCGCCGCGTATTCCCAGCGCCCCGTGACATCTTTGTGCCGTCCTATTCTGGACAGGATCCATTATTTAGAAATTCCACGCTTATTTTTATGCAAAAAAACATTTGTGTACCGTAATCCAATCTGATAGGTGGCGTTCTTTGTATGATATGATGTTTTGAACATTTGGGTTATATAATTTATACTAAAGTTAATGGATATTTTAAATACATGATTTTCCTTTATTGTCTTAGTGAAAGCATGCTGAGAATTTTTTCGCTAGCTTTTTCTTTAGATCATCCACAACTAAGCATGAAAGGATACTCAATACCAGTGAAAAGATATTAATTGAATGAGCATGTACGCACTTATTGTGAAATTTTCTATTTTGACTTTTTTACTCTACTTCATTTTCTGCTTGAGCTTGCATGCACATTTAGTGGCCTGTCTTTAACGATTAGATTCTCAGCCTTTTGACAGAATTCTCAGTTATTCTTCCTACTAGTAAACTTGGAATTCATGTAATGACTAGTGACCAGTAAACATAACTGGCTACCGTAAACTATGAAATTTAGAAGTTTCAGAACACAACGCATTTATTGAATTTTTGTCTGTTTGTATGTTGGTTCGTCAATGACTTTAAAACTGCAGAATAGATTTGAATGTAACGTTGATTGTATAGCGTGACCTGTACGTTATCTTGATTTACCAGTAGTAAGCAGGATTATCAAAAGCTTTGTTATCAAAATAGCTAAAATATGTCTTACAAAATCGAAAAGTAAATTTAAAATAATAGATTCTTACTACTGAAAAATATATATGTCAACTTCAATCGTAGGATTTGTTGGAAACTACCTACTTTTAAAAGTCTATATCCCATACAGTATTTGTTCGCAATGTGTACTCTCAGTCTAAACCGCTCGATCTATTTTCATAGGATGGGCATTTGATTAAATTATTTCCATATATTCTGATTAAACCCGTAAAAAATTACAATTTCGTGCGGGTAGATAGAAAATAAAAATAATGTTGCGCTTTTCATTGTGATATATTGTTACGTTGTATGTTGTTTTAGAAACAACGTCAGTTCAGATCCGTTTCTATCTCCGCACCACACACACATTCAATTAACACTTTTTCATAGCGGAAGCACCGAGCCCGCCGGAAATTAAAAACGTCTACTCTAACAATTTTCACATTTTCCGACTTAAACAAATTTTACAGTAGGTATTTGTATTAATATTACCATTAATTATATTGTTATAAAATTGTAAACTGTACATTGAAGATCGTTTTAAGAGTCTAAAGCAAAACTACTGCATGGCTTAGAATGGGACATTTAAAGTTTAAATTTCAACCCATCATTGTCACACTGATAGGCACAGATATCCTCTCAAAGACGACAATAGTTCACCACGTTGACCAAGTGCGGAATGACGGAATTCAAATGCCTTTATGACAAATCTTAGACATGCAGGTTTCCTCACTAAGTTTTCGTTCGCCGTTATAGCAAGTGATAATTGATTTATAATACGCGATAAAAATGAGTTGTGTGCCGGTATTCGAGCCACGACTTCACTTATGGTTTGACTTAAATACAAGGGTATGTTTGAAGACTATAGATACAGTTAAACCAGAGATATACATATATTATATGACGACATATACGCGGGAGGTCAGTTGAAATAGATTTCTTATTTTTTCGTTGAAATCAAACAACAGCGTCGCGGGCGATTTATCTATAAATAAAAGGGTAGTAGCACTTGTCTTTACGAACTATTGTGCTTGAGTTTTGTAGAACGCATATTAGTTATAAAACTTATCATATAACGATAACATAAAAAAGTTTTTTTTTAAATGCGATAAAATGATTTATCACATAACATGAAAACATATATCACAGTGCCATACTACGGGATATCGTAAACGGTTTTTTTTATACTGGAATATTAAAACATATAGCGCTTTGACAGTAAGCTTGTACTTGCTTTCGGTTAATTGCCCAAGTCATCTCAGCTGTTATCCGTGTTAGAATCGAAATCAAAGGGTCATAATAATATACACATGTCGCTCCGAGGCTTACTTAAAAATAAGTGGGATGCGGCTGGCTGTTGCAGAAACAGCCTAAACAAGCATCTACTAATGAGTTTAAATCCTTCGCCTGTTAACCATATTATGATATCCCATATATAATTGTTATCTAATAAAATTGTAATATATTCTGTTAACCCTTATACTGTTTGACATATTAATGAATGTGACCAATTTGCAGAAACTACTGGTTAAGATATGTGTTCCCACCATATTATTCGTAATCTGTTTAATTCGTAATATTTAACCCTTACATTTGTGATTATTCCAAAAAAAAATTACCTTACCTATTTAAAAAATAGAGATGTGATTATTATTCGTACTTTATATAGAGCACGACCTAAAAGTATGTTATAAAAAATCTGATTACATACATTTTTGCTGTAGATTGCATCATGTTATTCGTTTAACCCGACATATTCCGTGTCCAGTCAGCGCCTTTCATGCGCTATCTACTTGATTAAATTGTCTATTGTTACTTTTGAATTATGTTATTGTTATGCAACTTGTAGTGTAATTTCACGATACAGTTGTCTCTGAATAGACGAATACAGACTAAAAACATGTAATAACTTACCGTTTATACTAAATAAAAAGTTTTTAATAGAGTTATCGCATTAGTCGCACTTAATAAATAAAAATAAATTAATGTTTTTTTTATTGCTATTCACTATACAAGTATGAGCTTTTGATGAGGTGTAGAGCGATTTTTCGAAGTCGTGTTGCTTTACTTTGCGATTTTGCCTCTAATACATATTATTCTACGAAGTAGGCATGCGGAGTCCCCGCATGAATGTCCTCTTCCGACCGTCATCCTAAGTTATAATCCGTGTCGACCTGAGCCGATGACGAGTCTTGCAGGACTCAGGTCGGTCGCACATCTCATCGTTGGCCTCTCACTCCTACCCCTCCCCACTCACTTAAAGTCTGGGTGAGCCCTTCCGGTTCCCCACAAAAAGCTCGATGAAGCTGTAAAGGCCAATAAGGCAAACAGCATGTGGCATTAAATGGAAATCAAAAATTAAATGGTGTGACGATTGCCAAATTTAGATTAAATTTCACAGAACTCTCAGCAGTCTTAATAATTTAACAGCAGCGTATGATTTGAAAGTTATTTAAATCAATAATCTATGTTACAGAATCTTAACGCATTTTGTAATATACAAAAATACAGAACACAGAAATATAAGAACGATAACAACCTCTATGAAGGTTTAATGTTCACTGTAGTAGTAGTTAGTCTAAAAGTGTAGTATCGTGCAACTCGCTCCATTAAGTACGACGAGTGGGTGGCGAAGTGGCGACGAGCGGCGTGCAACGCTATGAAACCCTTTATTTCCAAAAGAACGGGGAAGCAAAATTTTGGCTTGTATGCATTCGTCTGTATCTACGTAGGTATGTTTCTTTACAACTCAGCTAGGGTTTTTTTGTCCAAAAACTACAAGTAGCCCTCATCCTTACGTCGCGGTAAGATCTTAATGTGTCCTTACAATACAAGCATGAAAGGTTCTTTTTATTTCGATAAATAATAAGTTTATTAGAATAGTGATAGCCTAGTGGTAAATAATAAAACAGTGATAGCCTAGAGGTTAATAATAAAACAGTGATAGCCTAGTGGTTAATAATAAAACACCAACAGCCTCGTGTTTAAGAATAAAGCAATGATAGCCTGGTGGTTAAGAATGCTGACCGTTCAGTCCGGTAGGTCGGGTTTGGATTTTCAGGATGCACGTCTGATATTTAGAAGTGATGTGAGTATGAGAAATTAATTATAACTCGCTTTAAATGCATGTATATATTTAAAATTTGTCTAATACTACTACTACTACTGGTACTACTATTTGTCAAATACTATATATTACAATACATTTATTAAACCCGCCTTTAAAACTGATGCTCTCATCCTTATTTAAGTGTAAGACAGAGAATGGGTAAGTTTAAAACCTTCAAGTGTTATACGAATGCAGTAAATTACATAACTAATGAGCGTCAAGCCTCAAATAATTTTGCTACAATGTTATGTTGATGAATAGATACTATTTTCCAATTTGTGTAGAAAGTTGGCGAGTCTGTTATGATTATCTAGTAAGCAGTTTTATTTATTTTACAATGGTTGCTCTTATTTACTTAAAAAAACCGTCCATATCGTCTTTCCAACCAAAAAATATGAGAAAATGTTCCTTTTAATTTGCAATAAACTTATACTCGTATATTTTTAGTTTCCATAGCAAAACAAAAATATTTAACCTAATTGAAGAATTATTATATTGAATTTTGAAGGCTTAACTACTACTTAAAAGTTTGTCTTAAAAAGAGAAAATAAATATAACACGAAGAACAGATTATTTTTCGACTTACGCTCCCGTAACTGAGATGACCTAATTCATTTGATTTAGGGCGAGTAGAGCGGGACCCAAGCTGGCTCTTTACTTTACTTAGTGCATAGCAGATTAAATCATTACGTCCAGAAAGTTATTCATTAGATGCCCGTAATCCGGTTAGAAGAAGAAGGTACTGGTAGCAGTAGTAAATTTATGGCTAAAGAAGGAAGATGATAGCGGCTGGGATCAACTGAGGACTCAGATTTGTATCACTTGTTTGTAACTTGTGTCACAACAACATTTTTTTTTAATTAAACGGCTAGTAGGCCTCCCGATGTTAAGTGGTCACTGCAGTCCATGGACATCCACATCAAACCTCAACTAGGACGTCCGTCCTATTTGAGGTTATATGTGGACGCGTTGCTACTCCTGAGGACTAAGGAGTGCCTCCTGTCTAGTCTCTTCTGCCTACCTACACTCTTCAAACCGAAACACAGCAGTTCTCACACTGCTGCTTTACGGCAGGAATAGGTGCAGCGGCGGTGCCAGATCAGGCTTACTGACGCTTCCGTCACAACACCATAAAATCATGAGAATAATATTTAACTGCACAATATAACATCTATACTGGCTGGGACTGAATACCTTAAGCCACTCCGTCCCGTCCTTTGTATAATTGGTAACTAATCGATAGACATCTACTAGCAATATCAGATTTAAACATTATCCTTTTATTCAAGACATTATTAAGTGATTTAAATCGTGGGCGACATAAATTGTATAAAATAAATAATTTTTAAATTAAAAGTATTGCTCGTTTAATAGTTGTTTTAAATGTCCAGACTAGTCATTATTACCAGTCAGGTAATTTGTAGATAAGTTGAACAAAATTTATGCGATGATAGTTTCAGTAAGTCGTATCGAAGTTATTATAAAAAAAGTTGATAAAACAGAATGCGTCCGTGATGCCTCGATGTCGGGCAAGCTAAACTTGGTGCCAAGAGATAATCTGTTATGGTGACGTTATCGGAGACAACCCGACCTCTGCCAACTCCCAATCCGGCCAAAACTTAAGATTCTGTCGCTTAAGTTTCAACTTTTGTTCTCATTTAATTTATTGCATATACATGCTGACTCAAACAGATTTATTTAAAATTTAATTGATACTATTTATACGATTTCTATAGTTTGACTACCATAGCCAAATAAAATCGATCGATAAATATTTCTGCCACCCTGATAGAAGTTAAACGTATTTAATGTAATTCACTGTAACGTAAGAAAGGAATTTTGATATCGGAGTAATTTGGTAGATACTACGTTTTTTTTAATTTTTTTCCGTTTTGTAAATTATGATTTATTTAAAAAGGCATGAATGACAACGTTAGCATTAATCTTTGAAAATCAAAGTGAGTTTAGTTTTTATTTAACTTTCTTTTCACTTTCAGTTTCACTAATAGCTTTTAGAATAATGAAAACTAATGAAGAATAGAAAGTTGAAGCTGGCATTTGAACAATGAAAAGAAAAATTATCTCCTGATTCATAGACAATCAGTAAAAAAATTCTGCGCGGCTGAAAAGTTGGATCAACCAAGATTTTTTCATATGAAATTTACGAAATTTTACGAAGATACAAAATTTACGAATGGCTATATATATTTTTTCCCTCGAGTTGCTTTAGAATCGTGTCTAGAATGCATATAGTTAATAAGAAAGGAAGGATCTGCGTGATGTCAGCATGTCAGCATCTTTATTTCGCGTTCTGCGCCCTTACATATAACTTATGTATAATACTTTATATTGTAAAATATACTGCATCGTTGTTTTACATAAAACAAATTCGCGCCAAATTATTCGCAACAGCTTAGCATATAGACGACAAATTAATGAGCTCTGTGGCAGTGCCCATAATTATATACAAACATAACTAAAAAGAATATAAATATTTTATTTGTATCCGATTTCGCCTTCTTCTAGTAGTAAAGGTACTAGACATTTTTAAGTTTAACACAATTTGTTTCATAGGAACAATTATTTCTGCGTATACCCGACTGGCTGGGACGCTTTTGCAGGGTGCAAAGGCTAAACCGGATAAATTCCATTACTTAGATATTTCATACTGTTATTTATAAAACATGTGCGCAACGGCCAAGGTTGTGTACGTCGAGAGGTGACAAGGCAATTTTCTTTATATTCTTTACAGTACATGTTTTAGATAGTATGTTTCGGTATGAAGAACTGCCAATTCAGAAATTTTAAATTTTAAAACAGTTTTTGACGGACTGCGACAAAATATAGCACATAAATCGACCGTCCAATAATCTTGCTGCCGATCTATTGAAAATGCGTCCAATCGAGTTATAATTTCAAAAAGGCAGTGAACCAAAGTTTTAAATTTTCACCAATTTTTTTTTTTTGTCGGAAGAAAACGACCGAGATATCGTTCGTCTTTGCATCGTCTATATATTTGCTCAGGGTAATAAAAACATGAAATAGTGTATAAAGGTACTGCCGCTTATTACTAAAGTATATCACTTCCAACAGCCCAGGAATAATAGTGATAATAATAACGCCTAACACTCATAGCCCCACACTAGGAATCCCTTTTTTTTTTTTTCTCTTTTTTTTTTATGTTATTAAGACTGACAAACAGGCATACGGGCCACCTGGTGGTAAGTGGTCACCGTCGCCTATGGACACATGCAGCACCAGAGGGATCACACGTGCGTTGCCGGTCTTGAAGGACTCGTTTTACCTGCCTCGATGGTACCTAACCATCGACACAGTGGACATAGAAATAGAAATAGAATGGGCATACTGACCGAAAAATACATTTTACGTTCATAATAAATAAATATCTTTGAATATTTTGATAAAAAGTAACAAAGAAAAAAAAGATTTTCATCCTCTGTGACCACCTGATGACATGTTACACACGTTCTAGTTTACGAAACTCACTCACATTAAATTAACACTTTTTATGGCGGATGCGCCGAGACCGACGGAAATTAAAAATGACATCTCTAACTATTTACACGTTTTCCGACGTACATAAATGGTAATGTCACTATAGTTATTCGGAGTTGAAACAAGATTAAGTTTCACATTCGTCGTGCGTTACGAATTAATCACGATAATTTAATATTTAAGAATACAGATGTTAGATGTTATTTTTAATTCAATTCCTGTTTTTGGAATAGGCTGAAATTTGGCACACACAAGGTGGTTACTGACATATCCGATGTCAATGCAATAATTTTGTTAACCTTGGTGTCCAGAGCACGTTGTCTAACCCCTCATAATCGACAACCAATATTTCAGGTCTGAGCTGTTTTAGGCTAGTTGTAGGAACAAATAGGGACAGATAATGCAATGTGACAATGACTTCATTTATTTACATTAAAGGAGGAGCGGACGAGGATGCAGGAAACCTGATGTTGGGTGATTACTGCAGCCCATGGATTTTCACTAATAACCGATATAATCAAATATGTTATTAAATAGGAACGAAGTCCTACCTCAATTTGTTCGTGAATAATAATAACGTTTCACACTCAAAGCCCCACATTAAGATTTATTTATTCATTGCAAATAACACATATTACATAAGAACATAACAAATTAAGTAACATTATGATGCCCTGGCAGGGCGTCGCATTACTTGACGTACCATTAAAATAAATTTATAAAAAATCGACAAAAATTTAATTGTAATATAAATAAAATTTTATGTTAAAATCTAATTAATCTATTCTATTCTATGTCTTCATCTTCCATGAATTTTCCGCTTATTGTTTCACTG